>JAFBJT010088958.1:93456-111852 GCA_016785325.1 Chascanopsetta lugubris
TTTTGTCATCACAGCCGTCTCTGTCTTTAAAAGACAAGCCACCGGTACAGTAAACGGCGGCGTTTCAGGTGTTGGAGGTGTGATATGACGTTTAGCAGCCGATAAGTCGCCCCGCTCCACTGTTTGAACCCGACAGGAGCCGAGCTGGAGGGCTTCTGGTTCTACCAGGTTACAGTATCTATAATGGAGTGTGCGAGTCTGAGCCTGTGGCGCTCAGGTGTGAAGTCAGAGCAGTGATGTTTTATTGGAATTCTTCTCCTCAGGCGGTTCATTCAGAGGGAGTGGTGAAACGGATGTAGACCTCACTTCCATTTCATAGAGCGCTTTGTTCTTTATTGTGCGGCAAAGCACAGACGTCCTGACAGCCGTCACGTTTTGTCTCTGGCAATGCATTTCGGTGCCTTTGATGTAAAAGCATCTCGGTGGCTTTGATATCGCCACCTGCTGTGGTTTGCTGCATTTTTATATTTGCCCATGAAATAACTTTGATTTTGAAACCAAAATCACAAGCTCTCTGCTATAAAAACTATATTGTTTATAGCATTATCTGGTGCACCGAAGTGACGACGATCACAGCAGCAAAGTCAGCAGGTGGTTGGGACCGAGCCCCAGCCGGTGGAGCCGCAGACTCAGAGGTCACTCTAAACTCGCTCTAAACCAATCAGTTGGATCATCGGCTCAGGCGGGAGGCTGGAGTTTGCCTTTGTGGTTGAACTCTGGTGAATGTGTGGTGACTCCTCTTCTAGTAGGTCCTGTAAAGTGCTGCATCCACGCTGGGTTCACAGCTGGCATTGACAGGACTTTGGAGCAAGAACACTTCGGACATGTATCACACAGATGTTATGATTCCCAGGAAAGCACGAGATCACTTTGTGTAATAGCGAAGCACAGGCTGATAGAGTCAACTGTTTATAAGAGGAAGAATGAGGAAGAATAAAATAAAAGTTGACTCATCCCCTTTGCGGAAAGTGTGGTGGAAAAGCAACAGGAACCGAGTGAAACAGTTACTACTATTAATAATAATAAGAAGAAGAAGAATCATAATTATGAGGATGATGAGGTTACTGATAATATATTTTTATATACATCTACACATATAAATACAAGCATTCATACATAATACAATATGTACAGGAACATTTACACATTTGTATCGATACATACCCGTGTAATTATATACGTTATATACATTTTTATATGTATATATAAATACACATTAACACATACATACACACACCCATATCTACAAATAAAATAAATAGATAGATGTCAAGCCAAAAAGTTGCCCAATGCACCTTTAAAGAATCTGCCACCTGGAGTGTGTTAAATGTGTTGCAGCTTGTTTGTGTTTGAAAGAAAAGCTGCGGCGGATATAAATTCCCTCTCTCGCCGCCGTGTCGTTCTCATGCTGATGTATCGCGGAGATAACACGACTGTGTTTCCTCCCCAACGCCATTCAGATCTGATGCCCCGCCCCTTCGGGTGTTAATTACGCGGTTGCGCGTGAAAGGAGCCTTCACAATACAGTGGTTAACATGACACCTCAGCACAATGCATAGAGCCTGCAGACACAGCCCCGTCACCTCCCTCTCGCTGTCTCCTTGTGAAGTGGAGCAGCTTTACGGGATCAGAGAGGAGGCGGGGTCATAAAGATGTCGCAGGGTAATTGTATTTGTTCTCAAATGGACAGTTAGGTGTGGACGAAGGAAGCGAGGATCAGCGCAGCTGACAAGCACTTTTACAGCAGCGCAGCTTTATTTGAGTCCGGAGGAGATTATCCTTAATACGGTCTGATTTGCATATTCCCGTTCAGCGGTTGTGTTTTCTGAAACCCCGTGTTTAATGTTAGCAACTTGTTTTGGTTTCTCCCTTCTCAGGCCATGAGGACTTGGTGACCCTGGGCCGGCCGGGCCGTGAGATGGTTTTCAGCTTGGCTCAGCGACAGGAAGGAGCGAGTGAGAGTTTCTTGAGAGAGAAGAATGGGCAGCGGGCATAATGGCCTGTCCACTGCGGTGCTGTACGGCTCCTTGGCCCTGTTTACCTCCATCCTCCACAACGTGTTCCTGCTGTACTACGTGGAGACGTTCGTGTCCATCTACAAGATCGATAAAGTCTCCTTCTGGATCGGAGAGGTAAGTGGGAAGACGCTTTTTCTGACTGAGTTTTATTTTTGAAAGGTCGTTTTGGTTCCTGGTGATCTGTTTTATATCGGTTGTCTTTATTTTAAACTTTTAAAAAAATCAGTTTCACTGTGTAAAATCAAGTTGATCGCCCTGTCAGCAAAACCAGACCCGTCCTGAACTCAAAATTATTCGCCAGGTCGCTTCATTTAGTCTACATGACATATATTAGGAATGAAGTATAATGACATGAAAGATCGATCCTAACATCCACAGAACGATACAGATACAAACTAAAAACTAAAATGTAAACCGTGTTCTCGTCCCTCTGACGCCCCACAGACCGTGTTCCTTCTGTGGAACAGTCTGAACGACCCTCTCTTCGGATGGTTGAGTGATCGCTCGTTCCTCAGCTCTCCTCAGTGAGTGTCTCCGCCCACAATGAAACCTTCATTTACGTAAATATATTCTTCCAAGTAAATCTCCAAATCCTCTCCACAGGACAGGATCTCAGATCACATCCCCGGAGGTGGTGCTAAAGCGTCTGAGGGCCCTCTCCACAAATGGCCCCCTCTTCGCTCTCTCCTTCCTGGCCTTCTGGGTGGCGTGGGCCCGGCCGGGCCTGCAGTTCCTGCTGTGCCTGTGCCTGTACGACGGCTTCCTCACCATGGTGGACCTCCACCACAGCGCCCTGATGTGCGACCTGGCCGTGTCGACCTCGGACCGCAACCGCCTCAACTTCCACTGCTCGGTGTTCAGCGCCCTGGGCTCCTTCTCCGTCTTTCTGTCCTACTCCTTCTGGGACAAGGAGGACTTCTACCTGTTCCGCCTCTTCTGCGTGACGCTGGCGGCGTTTTCCATCCTGGGCTTCTTCACCGTGTCCAAGTTGCTGCAGCGGCGCTTTCAAAAGGAGGTCCGTCCTCGACAAGACGAGGCACAGAACCTCAAGGAGTAAGAGTCTCCCTTTTTTACGTAGATTAAATAAATCTGTGCTGTTCCTCTTTGTCTCACATCCTCCTTTTCATTTCTTCGTTCTAGATTGAGCGCCGGCCATGCTCCTCTCGCCCAAGCAGAAAAACCGGTCACCATAGGACTGTACCTCAAGCAGCTCTCCAGACATAGGAACTTCATGTGGTTTGTGTCGATGAATCTGGTTCAGGTGAGAAACTGGTTGAACCGATCATATTACATCTGAGGCAAAAGCATGAAGATCTGGTCTTTTTTTAAAATTCTGAACGTGTTTCTAGGTGTTTCACTGCCACTTCAACAACAACTTCTTCCCTCTTTTCCTGGAACATCTCCTCTCCGACAACATTTCCGCCTCGACGGGATCTATTTTACTGGGTAAGGGGAACCAAAAGTAAAAACCACCACTTTGCTTTCCTCCTCTTAAAACCTAGTTGTTTACGTGCCCTTCTTCTCCCCCCCCCCCCCCCCCCGTCTCTCCTCCCTTCCCCCCCCCCNNNGCCCCTCCCCCCCTTCTTCCCCCCCCCCCCCCTCCCAGGGATCTCCTACATCGCTCCCCACCTGAACAACTTGTACTTCCTGACTCTGTGCCAGCGGTATGGCGTCTACCAGGTCATCCGCTGGCTCTTCATGCTTAAGCTGGGCCTGGCTGTGTTCATGGTGCTGGCAGGGGTGGACCACATTTACCTGCTGTGCATCTTCATCGCCAGGTAGGGTTTGTCATAGCACGACCAATCAGGATCGAGCGTACAGACAGATGGACGAAGCCTTGTGTCCGACCTGCCGTCTCCTCCCTCCCAGTAACCGGGTGTTTACCGAGGGGACCTGCAAGCTGCTGAAACTGGTCATCTCCGACCTCGTGGACGAAGACTTCGTGGTCAACCGACGTCAGCAGGCCGCCTCCGCGCTCCTCTTCGGGATGGTGGCCCTGCTGACCAAACCCGGGCAGACGTTTGCGCCGCTCATCGGCACCTGGCTGCTGTGTGTTTACACGGGTACGGACAGAAACACACACACACACACACACACACACACACACACACACACACACACACACACACTGGATCTAACAGTAGGAGTTTAATGTCCTTAGCTGGTTTCCATTGCTGCTGTTCTATAGCAGTTGCATAGTGTATGACAATTCATTAATTCAGGTACATTCGTTCAGATTCACATATTATACACACGTGAAATCAGAAATAGAATGATCATATAGATCATATCTGACAATAACATGTGAAAAATCACAGCAGATAAATCGTACAGTAGTTTTTTGTGTCTTTGTTATTTGTAGATCATACTTATATCTCGATTAAAAAAAACTCTTAACTAAAAATTCAAAACCAAGTAATTTGCAAATTTGATGTATTGTCTTTCATTCTGAATCCTCCTCCTCCTCCTCCTCCTCCTCCTCCTCCTCCTCCTCCTCCTCCTCCACCAGGTTACGACATATTTGAGAGGGAACCCGTGAAGGCCTCTCTGGTCTCAGTGCCTGACGTTTCCTCCGGCTCAGGGACTCCGCCCCTCCGCCTGGGCTGCTTCTACATGCTGGTGTTCGTGCCTATCACCTGTGCCCTGCTCCAGCTGGCCGCCTGGTCCCGCTTCACCCTGCACGGCCGCAAACTGCAAGGGATCAAGACCCTGAGGCAGTCGGCCCAGCACGGCCACCTCATCGATGTCAAGGCCATATGACGGAGGAGAAGAAGAAGAAGAAGACGTGAAGCTGCACACAGACACTTTTTCGAAAATCACCAACCGTTTGAAGATGATGAAGCAGGAAGCTGCTCTGATTCACTCAACAACACAAAACGTGGCTTTGTAGTCAGTGACAAAAAGTTTTAGAGTGGGTCGACGCATCCCACTGGAAATAGCACGAAACGTTTGAATAAACTTGCCTTATTTTTTATATTAAGATATTAACCTATATTTATAGCTGAACTCATAACCAAAAGATCAAGTCGAACCAATCAATCCATTGGATGGCGAAGGACCAAGATGTTTTTACTGTGCAGGCCAAAGATAGGGCGCCCTCTGCTGGAGGGCTTTTAATGATCAGTAACCGTTCTGATTTCTAACGTTTAATTACAGGATGAAGGAAGTGAAAATTCAGTCGTTCCCGTGTTCAGAGTGTTGTTGACACTGCATGGAACCTTCAGGGTTTGTTTCTTCACGTGCACACAAGAGCGCCCCCTGCCTGTTTCGATGTTGAGAACTATTTTCTTGTGAAGCTCAGTGTTTGTGATGATTACGATGATTATGATGTTCGTTTTGCACAAAACTGCCATTTGTCTCGTGTACTTCTAACATTCGGACCCTGACACGCTATGAATGGTTGTTGTTAAAAAAAAAACGGGTCATGTGATTTGTGCTGGTATCTGCATTAACCGTACAGTTTTGTACTTTTTAATACAAAGTGTGTGAGTGTGGTTTGTTAAAATCAAATCACTCCTGTGCCATAACATTTTTACCGGGTGATAAAAGTCAAATGTTTGAACCTATGATCTTTGTCAAATCTCTGTCCTATTTTATTTTATTTTTTTTACCAATGAAAGACCTGGAACAAATATTCTCAACCATTATGAGTTTTAATTAAGTGGCAAATTGCATGGACTAATGTGTCGTTTATCCATCTGTCAGTTTAAAAAAAAATTAATTCAGTTTTCTGGGTCAATAATTTTAATCAATCAATAATTTTGCTGTACTTATGGAAACATGCCTGGAGGTTTAGAACCTTTTGCGATTTCCTGTGATTGTCGATCAGGTTTATTGTATCCAGCAAAGATACGGCTCAGATCTGAGTAGAATAGAGCAGTGACGTAGTAAAGTAAAGGCTGTTTAATCTGCCTGCCATTCCAAATGTTCAAAAATAAATCCTTAAAGGGAACTTGATTGAAGTAATTTGAGGCTTTTGAAACATAATTAAAGGTCTTGGTTTCAGAAATGATGCACCTTAAAAGCAAACTACGATTTAGTTACAGACAACAGCTCTGCTAAGTATCTATTCTATTGTGTTCTGTTCTATATATAAGTATTCAGGCTACAATTGAAGGGGGTTTTGAGAAGCCAGATGAATGGAGAATTAAGAAATATATGTTTAATTCATTAATATTATTTAAAGTATTTTCACTTCAAAAACAGAAGTGCGATTTTGTATATGATATTTTGTCCCGGAAGTGTCCGTCATACCTGCTTATTTTATACTGTAACGAGTTTTATTACATATCTAACGATGTCAAATCGGGTGACTTCCTGTGAAAGCGGAAGTAGAAGGAGATGACTTCTCTCGCTCCTGTCCCGTGTGAGTACTGCGCATGTCTGCTATGTTTCATCGTCTAATTTGATTCGTTAGACTTTTGTGGCGCTAGTATTTGTCTTGTTGACAGTGTGGTGAGATTCCCGTGTTGATTTGTGCCTGTAAACACTGTCGTCTGTGTACGAAGGCTAGCATAGCAACCTTAACGCTACGGAAATGTAGAAGAGGGCTGAATTAACGCGCCGTTTCCCATCATGCAACGCGCTTACTCTATACTTTTATTTAACCTATTTTGCGGTCTTTATGTTTATATATGTCATCTTATTTTCTTGTATAATGTTTCTGCTTCTATATTCTATGAATATACCTGGGAGAAAATGACGTAGTGAAGTAGCACCACGAGTAAGGTAGGTGTTGCAGAGAGTCACTTGCTGCATTTTCCTTTATTAACTTCAGACGCTCATGTTTCTCTTCAAAGCGTATAAATCTTTCGCCTTTTACTAAAGATTTCCGTGGAGAGGAACATTATGAGTTAACCTCAATTTTTTGCTGCCCTGCCTTGTGCGGGGCTTCCTCCTCTGTGAAAAGACAAATATCTTAAACCACATTGATTGCCCAGGACAATATGATGCAGATGGAAGGGTGAAACTTATTGTTGATGACGTCAGTAGAGTAACATTCTATACTCATGAGTATCAAAATAACACAAATCAAATATATCAGTTTAAATGCATAGTGATAATGAGCCTCATTTTGTGATATGCCCATATATGGAGACATACACTGCTCCATACCTGCTGTAATGTCTTACATACTGTTTGTACAGTCACACATTTGATTAGTTTTTGATATAAGCAACATTTTTCTTGAAGTTTAAAAGAGACACACAATTATGATACATTCATTTCAATTCTACATATTTATTAATTTATGGTAATGTGTGTGTTTATTTTGTGTGTACAAGTGGTATTGACGGAGCGTGTTTTTGTATTTCTACTACTTCTGTTCTCTATTTTATGTTTTTTAGGAAATGTAACATGAAGGTAAAAAACAAAACAAAACAACACCAAAAAACTGATGGATGCCGGTTCTTGAAATATGTAATAATGAAAAACAACATGTAGTCTCACCAAATTTAACGCCTGCTGGCAAGCTGTAACTACAAGGCCAAAAAGTTGACTATATATAAAAGTGTTTTTTTTTTCCCAAGTAAAAAAAATGGTGATTAATTTAAAACAAAAATCACACATATAGACATCACTGACTGAGTCCCAGGTCGAAGTTTTTGCGTTACCATGGCAACAGACCGACAAAACAAGACGTGGAAGCACAAAATCTGGTGCTAGGAAGTGGTGTGGGTTACCTGTCTTAAACTTTTTAACAGATATTTTATTTGATGTTTACATAGAATTATTTGATTTAAAAGCATTTCTTATTGTAATATCAAAACAAGACGATAAGTTATTTTTTTGCTCCTCTTTTTTTTCAATTGAGCCTCCAGAAAAAGAAAATATGAAATTAGACTTCCCATTTCTTGTGGCTTCAGAGCTGAAATGTGTCAGAGAGCAGCGACACATTCACACAGAACAGGAAATAAGAGTCGGGCTGGCGAACACAAATCACTTCAGCTGCAGCAGCTCCAGACTCAACGACCCTGGAGACACCCACACACACACACACACACACACACACACACACACACAGAGCAGGGACACCTGGGACACAACAACATCAGGTAAGGAGACTTGAACTCTGACTCAGCAGATGACACGACTCAGCTTTATTAGCAATTGTTTAGGTTTATTCATTTGATGAGATCATTTGTGTTGAGCTTAACTTAAAAAATAAATCATGGAGCTCAGTTACATCATTTTTCTATTTTATTGAAATTTCTATTTGACATATTTCTATTTATTTTCATTTCCTTTGAATAAAATAATGCAAACACAATATAAACAGTCTATTCCCTTATTTAAAAAAAAAAGAAGATATATTATATTGACCAGCCTCCTCCTCCTCCTCCTGTTGTTGTTGTTGTTGTTGTTGTTTTTGTTGTTTTTGTGTCCGTCTGTGTGTGTAAATGTGTCCAGTTCTTCTCTCTGAGTGAAACAAAGCCCGATAAGGCGAATTGAGATGATCAGGTGACGCGGTTCTGACGCGGAGCCCAGGAGCCGCTCTCGTCGGCGGCTTCCTGTTTTGTGGCCGAGTGTCTGCAGCTACAGTGCAACAACTTCCTGTCTGATGCAGTGAGACAGACACACAGGTTTACCTCTGACACAGTGAAGCTCATGGTTTCACACCCACACACACACACACACACACACACACACACACAAATACTGTGACGGCTGATTTAATGTTTATAGTTGGGGGAGTCAAGTGACTGTGGAGAGAGTCAGGATGACCACAAACAAACACAAAGTATCACCATGATACAGTGAAGAATCACAGAAACAACAACATAAACAGAGAGAATACATGAGGTTATCTGGAAGTTCAACAAAGGAGGACGAGATTTTTTTTAAAACACCCACAACTGGACTAATTACATTAAATAATTAAAACAAACACAAAATAACAATATGTTTGGTCAGAAACGTGAAGAGTAAACAACAATAACATCAACATAATGAATTAGATTATATGTAATATAAAAATAAAGAACAACAACAACAAAGGTGTAGTGTAATAGCTCTCCCTTAGTGTGGTCCCTAGTCCTTGCTCTAAAAGGGCGGGGCTTATATTTCATCTCCGTTGTCTCATGATCCACTGTAAACATTTACTGTAAGCCACTCACTCACATTTGTACTTAAAGGTGCAGTGTGTCAGGTTTCATGTGACATAACTTCCTCTTCTAATGGTAGAAACTAAATAAAGGATGATTACACAGTTTTTTTTTGATTGAGTGTTTAATCCCTGTTGTTTTATTTAGGAGGGCCATTATACAGTTTTACCACTAGATGTCACTAAGTCTGACAATCTGTACTTCCGAGGTGCTACATCAGCTGGAATTAAAGCTAATTAGCTAAAGCTAATTAAAGTGTCACAAATCAAGTTCGGGTCATTCGAATGCTTCCTGAATGAAGGACTACGATATCCATTTTCACCACTAGGTGTCACTAAATCTTATGTGGTGCAGCTTTAAACTCCTCTGTCATGTTTCCTGCAGCTCCGGGATGTTTGCGCGTTAGCTCCGTGGTGGTGGCGGCGGCGGCGGCAGCGGCGGTGGAGGCGGAGCATGGGGCTGGTGTTGGTGCAGTATGAGTTTGAGTACACGGCGAGGGACGGACACCTGGTCTCCATCAAACCCAGCGAGAGCTACGTCCTGGTGTCCAAGGCCAACCGGCACTGGTGGCACGTCCGCAAAGACCCGCGCTCCAGGCCCTTCTACGTCCCGGCACAGTACGTGGTGGAGGTGCCAAAGTCCCAACCCGCGGAGCCGGACTCACCCGAGAGGAAAATGGCCGACCTGTCGCCGGGCGGACGAACACCAGGGACGTATTGCTTCTCCACGTTCGGCTTCACGGATGCCAAGACGCCCGGAGAAGGACACGCCCCCTCCTCCTGCAGCAGCTCGGACAATCCTCCAGGGAGCTGCCCGTTAACCTCATTACCTCCTGAGCCTCAAAAGTCAAAGGTCACGGACACAACACAATGCCGCCAGCAGGGGGAGACGTCTCCGTTGGGCGACGAGGACCTGCCCTTCCCTTCGCCCCCTCCCCCCCACGTGTATGACATCATACCAGAGCAGGAAGTGCCAGACTGTGACTCGGGACCTGATCCACCCCCTAGTGGCGCCTCTGAGGATATTGCAACATCAGAGGGGCGGAGTTTGAGTCAAACTGCAGAGGAGGCGGAGTCTTCCACTGAGGCTCCTCACACAGAGCAGGTATGATTATTATACTTACTTCATCATGAGGTCAAAATGTGTCAGTATGGTTTTTGGCCACTAGAGGGCAGTGTTGGATCATAATTCACATGAATATTATTATCATTATTCTGTGTGCTGCAGCAAACACCAGAGGGAGTTTGCAACATGTAAACAACAATTGGGTTCCCATTTATTAAAGTAAACGCCTAAACTTGACACACTGCGCCTTTAATCTGATAGAATTATATACTCCAAAAAAAATATGAATGAGTCATTACACCACATATTGAAACCACAAAAGGGATGTGGTGTTACATAATGATTTACTCACAGGTTCTCAGCTGACTCTGCTTTAAATACTTCTTTCAATACACACATCTCCTGTTTCTCAGTCGGGGGTCAAAGGTCAACGTAGATTATTTTTTTAAAATCTAGAATTACATAAAAGGTCATTTTTTTCGAGCACTTGTGAAGCCGCCATGTCCAACGAGCCGTGGCCTCAGAAAACAAACCCCGAGTGTCTGTGAGGGAAACAGCTCGAGGGGAGAAAGGCGACAATAGCAGCCCCCGCTGATTCTGATTCATGGAGGTAACAGACACTTGGCTTCATGTTCCTGCCCCGAAAGGACAAAGAGCCTCTCTGTTTACCTCTCAAACTCTCGCTTCCACCCTTCAAGAGAACTTCGGGTTTTCCTAACGTGGATTTGAGTGGAATCATGAGTCTGGTTTGCTCTGGTCGAATCACACTCCTCAGCGCACGTGGTGCTGTAGCCTCTGTGCGACACTAGGGGGCACAATAATTTACACAATTAACATTGCTAGGTTAAAGGAGGCCAGGGAGGATAGACTGAAACATAATCATAATAATTTATAAAATCTTTACAAACATCATACGTTCAGTGAGAATAAGAGCGATTTTCTCATTGAAGCTGTTGCCCTCTGCTGGTCATGTGAGAGATTACAGGTTTCAGGCGTCTCTGCAGTTCCTTCACTAACCACGAGTCAAATAACTATAACTTTTTTTTTTACTGTTTCATTGCTGTTGTCAAACACTTAGATAAACTTAATATACGGTGATATGTGTAAGATTCAGTGCCATGTAGTGGTGAGGTTGCGTATTGCAGCTGAATGCCCCTCATCTCATGAGGCAACCTGCAGTTCTCATTCAAACCCAGGATGTTGTTTGTCCATCCTGAGCTACTGTAAAAACATGGTGATCCAACATGGCCGCCTCCATAGAGAGGATCTGCTCATTCTAGTGTCATGTAAACAACATCTCAAGTGATTTTACACTCAATAAAACATCAGTGTAATTGTTTTTATGTATAATTCCTGCCAATAGACATGGAACTCATTTCTGTTGAATCTGACACACTGCACCTTTAATGAATCACTGCTTTTCATATTGAACCAAAGTTTGATAGAAAACCTTTTCCTTCACATAGAAACTTGGAGGAGGTTTTCATGTCTTAAACTAAAGTCCATGAAGAGAAGTCAGAGTAACTCTCCTGTTGGTTTTGCATCTTTGAGTTTTACAGTGAAAATACCTCAGTGAGTTCAGAGTTTCTGTGCCAGCTCATCTGCATATGAATGGAGGCTCGTCCCTTTGACACTCGTTTCAATGGGGAGAAGCAGAGTTTCTTCTCAACACCTCAGTGAGCAGGACATCAAGTAAAGTAGATTCAGATCCAATAGAATAAACTGCAGAAAACGAGAACAAAATCAAATAGAATAAACTAAACTGAACCGGAATAATAAAAATACGTGTGTAGAATATAGAAGTAACTGTACTAAACTAGAATAGAATAACATCTAATGAAATGAACAAAACTAAAATTGAATGAAAATAGAAAAAATAAAATAAAAACCTGATTAACTAAATTGAAATATTGAATATTAAAATAGGATATAATGGAAAAAATAAAAATAAGATAAATATATGGAATAGAATACAATGAAATAAAAATTCTAAACGAAAAAAGGATGAACAAATAAAAAAGCTAAATGAAATAAAATAGAAAAAAATGAAAATATAAACAAAAAAGATATAGGAAATCTAATTCAAACAAAATAAACACAATTAACTCAAATAAAATCCAATCCATATATACATATTTTTTTCGTAAATTAAAGCTGATCGAGAAGAAATTTTTTCTGTCAACGTGGAAAAGTTCCTTTCGTAAACTGTGCGTCACATGCGCACATTTGGATCAGGCATGTTGTTGGTGCGCTCTGGGACTGTGAGCTGGAGGAGGAGCAGGTCTGTTGTCAGGTTGACAGGAAACAGAGGAGAGGGAGAGAGAGAGAGAGAGAGCGAGAGAGAGCGAGAGTGAGTCAGAACAGGTTAGGAACAGGTTGCTCAGGCTGGAGGCAGGAAGGAGTTAACTCGGAGTCAGGCAGCCACTCCCAAACCTCCAGCTGCTGCACCTGCTTTCCCCAGCAGCTCCGGGGCCGGTCCTGGGAACCATGAGCCACCGCAGAGCAGGACACGGGCTCCGGGTACACAGACCATAACCTGCCTCCCCCCCACCTCCCTCCTCCTCCTTCCTGCTGGATGTAGTTTCATGAACATCAAGGACTCGAAGCTTCAGCTCAGGTGAGTTTGAGTCCAAACTTTGACTCTGGGATTTTGCACCTGTTGCAGAGGAAGACGTCAGACCTGCGTCAGACCTGAGTGGAGGAGGGAAAGAGAGAGAGAGAGAGAGAGAGAGAGAGAGAGAGAGAGGGTTTAAACTCAGGTTTAAAGAAAAGTGCCTTTGACCTTTTGGAGTTTTCTGCAAATATCAATCATCAGATTGTGTTTGTCCAGTCAGGTTTATTTGTTTATTATTGTTTACCTTAACTGGATGCAAAGATTGAGAGTTGCTCTTTGCATATACATTTGTTTTCATCATCCATTTGTCGATTATTTCTGCCATGAATCAATTTATTAAAGAGAGAAAAAATCCAATTAATAATTTTCTGTAGTTTATTTACATGGAAAAAAAACACATATTTCCATAAAGTACTTGTTTTAACTGCGTACCAACTTAAGCAGATTCACTGTAAATATATATATTTTTTAAAAACTTTAAAAAATATAAGAATATTCTTATTTAAATGTGTGCATGCACCGCCCCCTATAGGAGACACGTGGACTGTTTTGAAACTTCAAACATTTGATTACCAAATGAGTTGCCAGCTATTTTAAGACTGGATGAATTGATCCATTCGTTGCCGCAGTTCCACTTTGCTCTCTCTGGATATTCTCTCATCTCACCTGCTGTTTGTGAAACTGGAATTTCAGGAAATGAAAAAACACACATCTGCCCGACCGATAGAAATACACACGGTGATGATGTCATGGTCAGAATCACAGGATTGTGATGTTGTCAGTACGACAGGTCACACACCTGCGATTCCTTTGACTTCAGATTAAAGGCACAGTAAGTATAGACCCATATTTATAAATAAACACAGCACTAAAGGTACAATCACCGGTCCTCTACCTCAAAGTAAGCATATAGAAATACTAACCGTTTATTTGAAGCTCACCTGTTTCACTTAAGGGCACGAATGACACTTTTAGCACCAAGTTGTTTTCTTTTCAAACATTCTCTTATCTTAAAGGTGCAAGCGTGAAGGATCGTGTGACACCCAGAGGTGATGTTGCGTGTTGTATGTAAACAAACTGCGGCTCACTCTATGTAAACAACAAACAACAACTCATACAATCAGGTGATTGTGACGAATAAAAAATCTTACTTAAATCTTACGCACTGCACCTTTAAGTGGAAGCCCCGGCCTGAAACCTGTGTGGGACTCTCTCCTCCGTGAATGAGCCCACACTTGTAACAGGACCTGAGACGTGCCAGGACCCCTCAAGAGCAGTAATTCTTAGCCCACAATGGAGGGCCATCGCCATGGCGATGTGAGAAGGGGGAGGGGCTATTGGCGCTGTGGTGTGGGGGGTCCTGGCCGGACTCCCAGCATGCATTGCTGTGGGGCCTTTCAGCGCCAGAACAGCTGAGTTCATATGTGCAGGACTGGTAATTAGCCTGAATGTGGGTCAGTTTGCATGGAGGGCCCTGATTGGCTCCTGGATCTATGAGGGGACATTAAATATGCACAATTGATATTTTAAAGGTGCAGTGTGTAAAATGGAGGTCCAATGGATCAATCAATTCCAAATGTGTTTTCATTAGTATTCATAGAATTAAACGTGGAATGAGCCTGTTATATTTACAGCCGGAGTAGCTCCTCTCTATGGGGGCGGCCATGTTTGTACAGTAGCCCAGAATGGACAAAACAAACACCTTTCTTTGAGTTTTTATGAAATCATATACAGAAGCGTGAGGTGAGATGTGATGGGCTGGGACATGCAGCATGACCACATGGTTTGATGATGGTTTTGATTTAAACAGTGCACTGCCTATACACATGTGTGGGCTCATTTCAATCGGAAATAACCAAAACGTAGCAAAAATTGACTCTGTAAACCAAACCTATAGATATTTGGCTCCAGTACGCCTTTAACAATTTCTGCTGAGTCGGCGCGCGCACATATTGATGTTTTAGTGCCGACACTTGTTGTTATCTAGTTCTTTGTGTGGAGAGATCCAATGATCCAATGATCCATCACTGATTGTCTTTATCACTTAAAGTCCCACATGAGTGTCACATGAGGACCGATGTCCACCTTCGTCCCCCGGTGGTCCCCACCGTCCTCACCGGGATGGCGTTGGGTTCTAATCCCGCCGTCACCTTCACCATCCATCCCCCTTTTCCACTGCGAGTGTCTCACTCACTCAGGAGCTGTAATTATGGCCGCTGCGCCGAGCTGACAAAATCAAATGCCACGAAACTGCTCCGACAGGTAGTGTCGGTGTTTGCCCTGTGTGTCTGCCCTGCGTGTGTGTGTGTGTGTGTGTGTGTGTGTGTGTGTGTGTGTGCGTGTGTGTGTGCGCGCATGCCGACCTGTCAGAGTATTCATGTGTAGCACGTCCAACAGCAGGTGCACAGAGACTCAGGCTCGGTGATGACACTTTGAGTTTGTTGACAGAGTGACACGGGCTCTTTTGCGTGTGTTGGGGGGAAAAAAACGAAAAAAACAGCTGCACCTGCTTTGGTTT
The DNA here is from genome assembly GCA_016785325.1 of Chascanopsetta lugubris. Lineage (NCBI taxonomy): Eukaryota > Metazoa > Chordata > Actinopteri > Pleuronectiformes > Bothidae > Chascanopsetta > Chascanopsetta lugubris. The sequence continues at coordinate 108,778 of JAFBJT010088958.1, forward strand.
GTTTTGAATTCAGATCACGCAAAACAACATGACTCAGCCTCCCCCACAGAATCGACGGAGGGGAGTTCACACGGGTGGGATCAGGAATGGAAGTGTGAATTTCTGGGGCGGTGTCCTGAGGAGGAGGAGTCAGTGGGGTTTAGCGAGGTTTTGCCGTAAGGGGCCCGTGGCTTCAGGTATGTGCCGGGCTCAGCGTGAACTCGGTGTTCTTCATGCGAGGGGGTCGGTCGAACGGGTCTGACTCCAGTTTACACGGCTCACGCGCCAACGTGCTCATTTCGCTGTCACACGCGCTGACGGGACTCTCACCTGCGTGTTTGGGAGGTGTTCTCCACGTACTTCCTCAAATGCCTTTGAACTCGTCGGACGTTCAGCCTCTCCTTTGATGTGAGAAGAGAACACTCGGTGGATATGGATGGGACTTCCAAAGGCGTTCTGCCCTCAAACTGATTTCTGCATGGATGGAGATTTTTATGCTAATGCTAATTTTTTTTAAAAATGCTAATTTTATGAATGAAAATGTTTTTTCATGACATCTTATGTAATAATAAGAAACAGTATCAACAAGAGTCTGTGGGGAATCTCTTTTATACGTTGCATTGAATGTCTTCTTCGGTCTCATGAGCTTCTTCTATAACAGGAATTTTACACTTATATATACACACAAGGTATAACTGCATAGGGTCATGGGTTCAATTCCCACTTCCCCCTTTACTCCGCAAGCTGATGTGTTCATGGGCAAGATGCTGAACCCTACTTATAGATGCCCAGTATGAATGTGTGTGTGTGTGTGTGTGTGTGTGTGTGTGTGTGTGTGAGACTGTGTGCACTGTGAAGTACTTTGAGGTTCTGTCAAAGTACTTTATATACAAATACACACCTTTTGAAGTGTGTCCTAAAACAACAACACGATGATTAAGGAAATGTGTTTTACAGCCGTGATCGCAAGTGGAGCAAGTTACGAGAAATCATAAATTCATACTTCAGCTGGTTTGTGTGCCGAGCTGCATGAGTCACACACACACACACACACACACACACACACACACACACACACACACACACAGAGGAATGTCGTGTCATTAGTATGTGTCAAATGTCTCGGTGGAGTTTTAGAGGTAATTATCGTACAGACAGTGAGTCTGACGTTTGTGGTGCGGAGGTGAAGGTTGGTTTGTTTACACGCTGCCCGTCGATATCAACTTATTATCAAATGTCTGGAGGTGTTACATTGAAATGTGTCCCCCCCCTCTCTCTCTGTGAGTGAGTGTGAGTGAGCAGATCTGGCCTGAAGTGTGAAAGATAAGCCGAGGAGATTCTTCGGCCCTGAGAGTTTGCTGAGTTCTCCCGGATTCTGGGCCAGAGAGAGTGTGATGTAAGAGGAGGAGGGGGTGGGGTGAGCCTAGTTAGCTAGTCTTTTATCCGGCGCCAATTAGCCGGCGATTAATGAAGGGGGGGGGGGGGGGGGGGGGGGGGGGGGGGGGGGGGGGGGTAAAGTTTAAGGGGGCGGAGCCTCTTCAATTCAATAGCTCGACTGTGTGCTTTGTGGCGTGATTTGGGCCCCAATTTGCTTCTCCATTGTCTGATTGGATGAGCGCTAATGTGGTTAAGTAATCGGGCAGATTGCTGCTTCATGCATTGCTGAGCGCACAGGAGGGAAAACAGTCTTAAAGGTGCAGTGTGTAAAATTTAGACGAGTTTATTTCCATGTCTATTTGCAGGATTTGAACAGGAAGTGTTTATACCGACGTCTTGGTACGTGCATTATCACTTGAATGTACGAATAAGTCCTTTATCTTTACATTAGGAGCAGGTCCTCTCCATGGAGGCGGCCATGTTTTTACTGTAGTAAATATTCAGGCCACGTCACCACTAGATGTCACTGATTGCTACACATGTAACTTTATATGCAGATGTTTTATTTCTTTTTCATCACAGACTAAACATGGCCGTGACATGGGGAAGTTGACCTTGACCAGTATCAGACCCGGTACGTCGAGCCACTTATCTATTATTTTTTAATAAGGCTCATTTGCATATCAAACTATAATCAGTTTTCTGATAGATTTGTAGCTTTTTTTTTTTACTCACTGTAATATCAATTTTAGGCTTTAAAGGAGCATTTGGTCACTTTCCCCCCCAAAAATGTGTTTACAGTGACACCTGTGGCCATGAAGGGAAGTGCACTCAGTGCTGGCACTTGTTTGTCACGATTTCTCACTTTATTTTTTTCAATTTGTTTCTCTCTCACGGTTGCTGCTGTATTGGAGCTAGCTAGCGAGCTAACAACAACATGCTCACTCGCGTAATTTTCTCGGGAAAGCGCCACTTGAGGCTTTAGACGCACGGTCAAAGATTCTGTGTGTGCCCTCTGGTGGTGAAGTTGCACATTGCAGCTGCACACTCCCCCAAACCCTACACTTCTAAGTGTATGGAGTACAAAAAAAAATAAAAAAAATACTCCAGTCAGTCGCGGGAGTTGAACCCTGAACCTACAAACCTCGACCCCAAACAGCCACATGATGCTACTCCCTCCGTCTGCCCCCGGGCTAATATTGTCTCCTGTAGAGGGAAGTGTCGATTGAACAATTCAACTTCCTGTTTTAAGCCTCGAATGCTGCCAGCAACACGAAGCGCGCTCCCGTTTCTTCTTGAGAAATGATGACTTCCCCTTTTCCGTCCCTCTGCCCCTGAATCATGGACAGAGATACTGTACATGACTGACATGAGCCGGAGTGACTGTTGTATCTGTCATTGTTATGATTCCGTTTGTTATTTGAGCTAAAAGTCACGTGACCCCTCTGTTTCCATCACTGCCGTTTCCTTTTTTGAATCACATCGGCACAGAGGAGCAGGAAGTAGGACGGAGTGACCTGAAAAGTTAAAGTGCCCCCCTCTATCCAAACCTCCACTCTGCTCTCATTGTCCTCACACACACACACACACACACACACACACACACTCACACAGACGCACTCAGACGGTTACCCTTTAGCCCCCTATCCAGTGCGAATGATCTCATGCGTAGGCACACACACACACACACACACACACACACACACACACACACACACA
>JAFBJT010088958.1:122463-140147 GCA_016785325.1 Chascanopsetta lugubris
ATCAAAGTACTCAAACCCAACTGTAGCTCTAAGTTGGTCTATAATGTAATACACATTCTCACAATGGTTCCATTGAGCTGAGATGCATGAGTCAGTATGAGTGACAAATGCTAATTTAATCCATTGTTTATTCATAAATAGTGACATGAGGCATTTGTCAACAATTGTAAAAAAATAAAATAAATAAATAATGATAATAATAATAGTGTTTTTACGGGGTAAATGGTAAATGAACTGCATTGACATGGAGATTCCCTCATCCTGTCACATCCACTCACTGGCAGACACACTGATGCAGCGTTTCAACACGCTGCACTTTTGTCAACAGATGGAACAGCCATTAAGAGCAATTTGTGTGTTTAGTGTCTGGCTAAAGGAATCAAACCACAGACCCACCGGTGGAAGGATGACACACTGCCCCCCCCCACCCCACCCCCATCCATCCCCCTGCTGCCATCGCCACCATCCACCGTATCAAAACAAGTTATGTGTGGATGGCTCCGACTGACCCCTGGAAGCCTGACGTAGGTGCTGATGTGAGAAGTGTGTGAGGCAGGTGTTGTTTGAAGGTGAGCCGTTTCATCATCTCAGACCATGATGCTTCATTAAAGGCGGTTATAGAGCCAGGTTGATGCAGCTGCCTGTGACCTGCAGCTGACTTTCACTCCATCTCTTGTGAGACTCTGCCTCTTGAAATAGTGAAAGTCCCCCATGGCTGTTAACATGCGTGATGAATGGTTCCTCACTGCTTGTACAAACTCACCCCTCTGGAATTTGTTTACAAGCCCGGGGGTTCAGCTCTGCCTCTCTCTCTCTGTCTCTCTGCTCGGTGTTATCCCAGTTAAAATGTTCTTAATCGGAGGGGAAGGGAGGGGGGAGGGGGGAGGGGGGGGGGTTCTCCGATTAACATAATCGAAAGAGTCCTCCGAGCTTGGCGGCGGTCACCTCTCCCCAACCGGTCTGGACCGGTGTCGTAACCGGATGGCGAATTTTGGTCAAGCCAAACACTTTTGGCTTCGTCCAGAGAAACTTTCATCTGGAAAAAATGTCTTCACAGAAACGAGAAATGGGAAGACGGGGCGGGGAGAAGAAACCCAGAGGCGCCGCTCTCCAATCGCTGCAGTGGGAAAACCATTAGAGCATCAGATGAATGACAAGAGTCTTAGCTTTCATTCACAGGTGAACAGGTAATTATAAAGGCGCTCACTGGCGCACGCTGTGTGTGGATTCCCTCTGTGGTTTGCTTCAGCCATCACCCTCCGGAGTGTTTCACAACTTTGAAGTTTAAGGTGAAAGCTCCTTCAAATTAAGGAGCAGAGATTCCCTGTTGTTACATGAGGCCGACCTCTTTAGATCTAACCCCCAAATGAGACGGGCTCCTTGGGAGGGATTAAAGTAAAGCCACGCTTGAAACGAAGAGTGCGGCCAGGAGCGTGCACACATGCACCGAGACACATGCAAAGGTGTGGCCCCCCACTGCGATACGAGAGTCTGGATTGTGGATAGGGAAGCTGCCATTACTGCCATTTAAAGCCGCCGCTTTGGTTCTGTCCAATGAGCTGTAAACACAAGCCTGATGTATCATTACCTAATAAAAGAGAAATGGAGAACATGTGTTGCCGGCTCACACATATGACACAGATGCGAGCGGCGTTCAACCTGATTTATGTTCTCATCTGCTTCCTCCAAAGCATTGCAGCGCAGCCTCTGCAGCCCCCCGGACGCCAGGAAGCTCGGGGTATAGGTGATGTGCGCCTCGCCCAGAACTGTAAACCTGCGTCACAGTGATGCAGACGGGCACAGCTGTGGTCCCATTCCGTGGCTTTCTCGTTTCCTCCGGCACATATCTTGACGCCTCGCGTTCTTCATTGCAGTGGCAGGGGCGGGAGCGAGACACAGACCGAGCGCGAGAGTCGACCTCGCCGCAGAGGTGTCATGGGGACAAGATACCACCGGTGGTGCTTTTGCATGACGCGTTGAAAGATAAACTAGCTCCCTTTGTAGTTCTGTAGCAGGTGAATGATCCTAGTTTATTGGATTACTCTGTCTGTCAATGCAGTCAAATGAGATGATGAGACAGTGCTCGGGGTGAGCGAGGGTTTGCGTTTGACAATCCATTTCCACCATCTTTATGAATAGCAATTTGAAAACTATGTACAATGACAAGTTAACATGGATCCAAATGAAATATCTCAATAAAAGGACCTAACGTGTGTATTCCTTCATTCTCGCACTCATTTTCTTCAGCCCATATTCAGTTTGTTTTTAAGTTAACGAACAACACTAAATACTCCATATTGCACCTTTAATTTTGCTTGATACCATGATTGAGGGATGTATCATGTACTGCATTGAAACTAACTGTGAATCTGTTGCTATATGTGAATATGTGAAAGTGATCATAATGTAATACCAAATTATTATTATTATTGTTGTGAATGATAATAATAATGGCGATGATAAATTGTGATATATTTGTGAGACATGTGGTCATTTGCCTGCCATACAAACAGAACGTTATTTAACTGAGAGCGTTATGGGATGTACTTCTTCCAATCTTGAATGCATTCCTCAACACTTATTCCAGTGTGGATCAGTTACGTCGGCGCAAAGATCATATTCGATTCAGCCCTCGGTCATTGACATGACACCATATCATAACCAGCATTATCTCGAGGCACTTTGCAGAGGAACCATCTTGTGATATCACACTGTTCAACACTGTCCAACAGTTCCCACCATGACTGAGCACTTGGCAGCGGTGAGGAGTAACTCCCTTTTCACAGTATCCTCAGGGTGGGCGGCCAACTCAATCAAAAGGAGTGGCTGTCGTCCAAACCTTGTGTTTTCGATATCAAATTCACACTTTAAATCTCTTTAAGTGGAGGCTCTTTGTTGTCTTAGGGCAGTAAGGTCAACAAAGTCTTTCATCTTGGGCCAGTAAATGTCAAATATGGGTTTATCCCGACAAATGTGTAGAGCGAGTGTGTCTGCAAGTCTCTGTACGTGCATTCACTTCAACCTGTCAATCAAGGCTCAGTTTAATGCGCTTATGTCAGAGTAACGGTATCCTAATCATACCTGCCATATATAGCTCTGTGTCATACAGTGAATCTCTTAGTCACTCCGTGTTTTCCTCCACATGCCTTCATATTGAGGACAAGTTGGTCACGTCACCCTTGTGACTGTCAGCTCCATTGGTGGGAGTTGGGTTCCAGCCCTGACGACCGTGAGACAGTTGGACTGTGGGCCTCAGTGCTGCCGTACTGTCTGTGTGGAGGGGGGTGAGGGGGTGTGGAGGGGGGACTCAGTTAACAGAGAGAATTTCATGAGCATGCAAAGATATTCACTGAGTAGAAGCGTTAAAGTCTCTTTTAAGACACAAATCCCCTCTCGGAGGGGCGGGGGGTTCTGGCCGATGGGCCTGTCGGGCCCCACAGGCCATCGACAGACAGGGTTTGGATCCTCCGATGGAAGGCGTGTGAAAGTGACAAAGATTCGTCTTTGAAAAGATAAAAATAACCAAAGAGGTATTAAAGTTAAAAGCCAAATGAGCAGGGTTCCTTGTTCTTGGCAGACAATCCCAATGTGGAACAATCCGCTGCAATAAACTTGATTTAGAAGCAGGAGAATAACTAGAGACCGGAAAATCTGGTTTCCAGATATTTTTATTGATGAAAACATCTTTAACCTTTTGACCCATTGGACACATGACATAGTATAGCAAAAAAAGCTATTGAAAACATATCCTCTGAAGCCTGATCACAGATTCCAAAGCACTGCCACGTCTCTGCAGTGTCTGATACATTTATAAAAATAACAATCATGAAAAAATATACATACAAGACAAGTTTGTTTGTTTGTTTGTTTTGTTTTTTTACCCCAAAGTGTGATTTGTAAAAGACTGCATGAAGAGAAATGAATAACTGAGACGTGACACGTACGAGCAGGAACCAACGATCACTAACTGACAGACTGGAGCTAAAGCTATAGTCAGCGGAGAGGACGTCACTGAGACTCCAATGACAATACATGGTCTGCGCGATCTGGAGAATACCATCGAAGTGGACAGTCACCGAGAGGAGGGTACAACTTGACAGAGCAGATATGGATCAGCGGAGTAATGGGTCGACGCTGGTCGTTGGGTCTCACATTCGTCTTTATGCTTAAAAAAAAAAAAAAATCACCCTCGTGGGAAAAAAGGCGGCAAAAGATTAAGTGTGTTGGCAAAGCTGATCATATACATACATATACTGTTGTTTAACATGGGTGTGGACTGAAGCATGAAAACCATCACTGGGCATCACAAAAGCAACATTACAAATGGAACGAGTTTCAAAATAAAAGCTGGCGAGGACAGTTTTTATTCGCTCCACCCCAACCCCACCCCCCCGCCCCCCCACCCCACCACCCCACTCTCCACCATGGAATAAGGGGACACAGTACTGTGCATTGACATGCAATCTGACCTCAGACAGTAAAGCCTGGTCGACCCAGAGAGATACACCCCATCACCAGCTGCTCCCATCCCTCCTTTCCCTCCTTCCTCTTCCCCTGCCATCTCCAAACCCAGTGTCGTTGCCTGCACCACATCCACAAATGGCTCAGCGGAAGGTGTTTGGCACGATGGTTCGCATTTATCAACCTTGAACAAAGCGTCTGTACCGCCCCCCCCCCCCCCCCCCCCCCCCCCCCCCCCCCCCCCCCCCCCCCCCCCCCCCCCCCCCCCCCCCCCCCCTCCCCTCCCCTCCCCACCAGCTACTAGGTTCAAGATCTTCAGCAGCAGCCGAGGAATTCCCTGCCAGGGTGCTACAGCAAATAGTGTGTCAACGTCATCTGGGGTGTCTCGGCAAATATCCTTCCTTCCTTCTCCTCTCTCTCTCTGACTATCATCTCTCATTCTGTGAGCACCACTGTACAAAATATACAGAAAATATGGAGTGTGTGTGTGTGTGTGTGTGTGTGTGTGTGTGAGAGACTGTTGTTGATAATGATCCAAGAAGTGCAGCTGAACAATGCCTGTAATTGTTAGTTGGGGACGCTTTGCTCCGTGGAGATAAAACCTGGACTTTTACATGAACACTCTTGCAGTGAACCGTTTGACTGCTTTGCTTGTAAAAGTGTGCGTGGCAGCTAATCCGCATCCAAACGTACACAAACACTGACTGTGCATGATTTCACGTTTACATTCACAAGCCTCCGGGCAGCTGTTGTCTCCGTGTGCCTGACCTCAGAACAGACAGGTGACTGATTCACACAAGTCATGTGGCCTGTGCATAGGCAAATAGGCACTTATAAACACACATGTATGTTCACATATACAAATAGACATATTTATATTCAATATGTATATATATATATATATATATATATATATATATATAAATTACCCCATCAAAATTGGGTTTTAATGTTAGAAACAATCAAAAGAAAATCATCTTTGGTCTGTAAACAACCATAATTAGATCCGAATGCGAGGCGGAGATGCCGGTTTGTTATCCAAACCCATTGAACAGCACCTCAGCTCAGTTGCGAGTCTACAGGGTGCTCACGCTGGCGCCCCAGAGCGTATAAGTGTGTGTGTGTGTGTGTAAGTGTGTGTGTGTGGGGCACTGAAAAACACTCCCCTAAATGCTGGGAAGCAGTCGCTGTTGCTGGAGCCTGCAGGCTAATCGGGCCTCGGACAGATCGGATCGGCCTCTGTGACGGCGCGCGAGAGGCTGTCGCGTCTTCACATTGGGGCCGTTTCCTCCGAGCTAAAGACCAAGTGACGCGAGGGGCCGGGGGGCGTTCGCATTGGAATCGGAACCGAAAGCCGACCGGACTTAACTCGGCATTCATACTCCACGTATGAACAAACACGCAAGCTTTGATGCAAAACAATAAAGACGTCGGCTGTCAAACGCCGGGCAGGACCGAGGCGACCGCTCAGATCGCACAGTCTGTCCCTCCTCCTTCCCCTCGGGCCGCTCAGTTACAGGGGAGCCAGGTGGAGTAGGCCGGCTGCTGGCACGCAAACACCGGCTGGACCTGGGCAATGTAGTAGTTACTGAAGTTGCCATCTGCCACGTAAGGAGCGGGTTGATAGTAGCAGGTGACGTTGGCCACGTTGGGGATGACGTTCTGCTCGGCCAGCACGCGCACCGCCAACATGGCGATGAGCCCTAGGGTCTGCCGCCTCTCGTGTCCCATCAGACACACCGTGCTCTCGTTGACCACGCCGTGCAGCGTCATCAGGTAGTCGTATTTGCGGTCCTCCAGGCCCACGAAGTGGTTCTGCAGGTACGACTCCAGCTTCCGCTGCTGCTCGCCAATGTCGGGGAAGTCAATGAAGAAGCGCGAGCACATGTAGCGCTGCAGGGACTTCATCTCGGACTCGGAGGCCGCCCGGAAGCCCCTCACCAGCAGGTGGCAGTACTTGAGCAGGCCGCCGCCCCGGATCTCCTCCGGGTTGCGGGTGCAGATGACCTTGTGGCGTAGGTGGTCCAGGGCCTCGCCAAAGTCCCCGTACACGCTCTCGCCCATGATGGTGGGGTGGAAGGTCTCGGCCATGGGGTTTTCGGAGCACTCGTAGAAGAGCAGCAGAGAGTCCAGCTTGATCTGGAAGGAGTCCACGCTGAACTCGAACTGCCGCCGGAGGGAGTCCACGAACTTCAGCTCCACGTTCTTGCCCCGGTTGTTGGAGAGGGAGATGAGACTCCAGCGGTCTGAGTCGTTACACACCTTCACCATCTTCTGCACGTAGGCCTCCTAGTGTGTGTGTGTGTGTGTGTGTGGGGGTGTGTGTGTGTGGCAAAGTGTGAAGCAGAGGGGGAGAGAAAGCACAAACATTGAGCAGACATCCTTAAAGGCACAGTCCCAAATCTCAGTGCCACAGATTATATCAACTATTTCTGACTGAATCCATAAATGTCATTTTCATATATTCGAATCAAACTATAGAGTTATTGATGATATTGACCCTGATATCAAAGTCCATTGAACACACTTGGATATGGGATCTAGGTGGCTGAGCTCAGGCTCTTTCCCCAATTGGATTAAGTCAATCCTCTTAACCACAGAAAAGCAACTTTTTACTATCACTAAACTAACCTAATGGCGCATTAAGCTGCGCGTAATGGCGCTTAAGCCACGCGGACACACAAACAATCAAACCTCATCATTTCTTTGGAAGTGGCTGAATGGTACCTTTAACGTTAAGGGCGTTATCTTCTCTTTATTCACACAGTCGGGTAAAAAGTCCAGCAGACAGTGCAGCACTATGTCCTTCACGGTCTGGAAGTCCCTCTCCCCCCGCATGTCCGCGCAGAAGATCAGGTCCAGGTCCTTGAAGCCCAGTCCGCTGTCCTCGTGCAGGATGTGACTGGCCGCGGATCCGTTTAGCCGCACGTCCCGGACGTGGATCTGCTTCTCCTCCATCCGACTGCGCACCACTTTGACGATCTCCCGCGGCTGCATCTCCAGCGTGGGGAAGTTCCCGCGGCCGTGGATGGGGATGGTCTCGGTCAGGATGGCGTCCAGCCGCTGCACTTGCTCCCAGCTGAGGACGCTGACGTTGGTGGCGGTGTCGCTGTCGGACACGAAGCTGCTGTCGTCCTCGGACATGGCGCCGCGAGACAAGTCCGAATAACCAGGCGAATCAGAAGGTGGCGCCTTTACGCACGGGTCCTTTGGAGCAGTTCGGCCGCAGCTTCATCCACATCGGTGTTTGCTGGTTTATAAACACGTCTGACAACGTATAAAACACAGAAACACGAATCAAAACAATAAATTAATCAGCCAAGGCAGATGGTGAGATGCGTGGCCGCGCGCAACAGTTGGTTCGGCGCGCGCGCCGATGGATGGATGGATGGATGGATGGATGAAGCGCAGGAGACGGAACTTTCTCCTGTGGCGTCTCTCAGCTCTTCAAACTGCCGCCGTCAGTGCGTCCGAGTGCAGCTCATCTCCGTCTTTGAAGCTGGTGGATCAGCCAGGAGGGGGTTTGTTGTTCCGGTCGTGACTCCATCGCCCAAAGGCACGCCTATGATTTGATGAATTTGCATGAATAAGCTGCTCCTCGAGTCCTCCCCTCCTGACGATCAGCCCTGGAATCTGCAGAAAGCGTGCAGCTTTTCTTTTTCTTTTTCTTCTCTCTCTCTCTTTTTTTTTTAAATTACATATTTCTCAGTTCTCCTTCCTCCACCAGCTGGAATCAAAGAATCCGTGTGCGCTCGAGAAAATCACCCGGCTGCCTCTCAGCCTCACTCTGACTCTGTGTGTGTGTCTGAGCTGTGGAAGTGGGAGAGGGAGGAAGTCACCTGCCCACCTGACCTGCAGCAGCTTTGTGACAGACATGAGTCTGAGCTCTGGAGCTCACCCCCCCGCCCCCCCCCTCTCCCCCCACACCCAGGAGTCCGCAGCCCACGCACCAGCTCCACTCTATCACTCCATTCGAAGTTCACTCCATCCATTTTCACTGTGCTTTTTATTTAAAATAGTCCATTATAAGTATATGAATTTTTTTTTTTAAATCTATAAAACAATAAACAATTCCTCTTTAAACTGCACATAAAATATCCCTTGGAGTTACGATCTATTGCAAGAATTGAAATCTAAAAATGAACTAAATAATTTAATACCCAAGTATTTTCTACTGTGATGAGCCTCTCAGTTCACTTCACATCAGCATGTCGCCCTCTACAGGCCGGACCCTGAAATAATCAGGCATCAGCTCCCTCATACAGGAGGACATGGGAGAGTTCTGCTGTTTAAAACAGACTGAAATATTTTCTCTGTGATCTCATCAACCTGTTAATAATTCAGGGTCTGCAGCCCCCACTTCTGGTGGAATGTGTGGACAAGAGTCTGTCCTCTGTCCGTGTATTCACACGTGAAGTGTTGCAGTTATCTGAATTCAGTTTTTATAGTTTTTTTGTATCATCAAACGAGAAGTTCCTGTCATTTCCAAAAGGGTCAGGGGGTCAGACCAAAGCTGCAAAGAGGCCTGGGTCTGCGGAAGTGGAAGGGTCAGGGACCATGAGGGGGCGGGGCAGATGTCACTGACGCTTCATTAGGTGGCGTAAAGCCTTGCGTCACTGCAGCCACCCAGATCTGTAAACCCTGATTATCCCATTTACTCCATTGCAGCGACTTAATCCGGAGAGACCCGCACAGGAGCTCGGCACATCGACACTCCCTGCAGCAGGGACCCAGCAGGGACACCATATGATTTCATCACATTTAATAGAAATGCAAAACAATTGTTAATTTTTTTTTTTTTTTTTGGGGGGGGGGGGGTTGTTTTAAGCATGTTGTGCTAAAACATAAACGATTCAAAGTTAAAACCACGCAACTGTTTGTCTTTGTCTCCCTGTGGTGATAATGAAATATCAGCTGCAGCAGCATTTGCAGAAGGTTGATACGATGCAGCAGCTCAGACAACACAGCAGCACTGTCTCTCAAATCAATCAGTCACTGACTATATGAGGCATGTCAGGTCAACCTATCTGGGACTATCTTTTCAAAGCGGACCATCAGTCCCTTTATAAATAGCCCGCAACTATTGTTTGCATACCTTTTCACCTGGGTGTGTCACACACTCAGGTTTGATCACTGGAGTTGAATTCCACATCTGGATTTGTATGTGGAACTCGTGGAGAGCAGCCTCCTCCTCGCCTGGATGTGTTTGCCAGGTGTGGACCGAGTCTCTGCAACCACATCGTCCAAAACTGAATGAGAGCAGCGGATAGAGAGCGACCACAGGTTCACACACACACACACACACACACACACACACACACACACACACTGTGCGGCCTCCATCACGTCACAGCCCTGCTGGTGAGCTGTTTGCTGTAAATACTTGGCACATCATTAATCTCCTCTCAAGTAGGTGACTCATTGTTTGGCTGCTACCGAAAGACGTGAATGGGATGATGTGAAAAAAAAATGAATGGAAGCTGGAATTCTGAAAAGCCGCCCCTCCACATTAAAGCTATACATTTTTTTGAAGTGACAGTGTATGAAGTACAAATGCATTGTGAATGTATTATACACAGTGTATAGAGCTCATTACAGAGTCTGTATGGACAGGAAGGCACAGCACAATAGACTTAATGCTGTGAACAGGGACAGAGGAAAAACATCTTGTAGCCTCATAAAACCTGACTGGAAAAATATATGACATTCTTATTGTACACTATATTTTCAATGTTTGAATGATTTATCATGCCGTTAAGGAACTCTGTTGTCAGGCAGTATATTCTGTATCATTGAATATGACCATAACTACAGGAGCTGTCACTCCGCTTCAACACTTAACACACTCGGTGCAGCTCATTGCATTGGGGCACATTTACATAATTTCATGAAAATAGTTGACATCAAAATTGCATCCAGTCACTAAATACAAATCTTGTCAATATGACCAATTAAAACCAAATGTGCTGTTTTTTACACATTGCAGACTCAAAACCTGGCCAGATTGGACCCTCTGGTGGGCCAGTGTTGGCCCGTGGGCCCTATGTTTGACACCCCTGATGTAAACCCTTATGGAACAAAAAATATATTTATACATACATATAGAATCAATACATTCATTTTCTAGCTTTTTATTATTTCAATTAATTTGACTGCAAAAAATACCTTGTAAAATAAAATAGAATCAAATAAATACAGCACACAACTAGAACATTACTTGATTTTTCCGTTCAGCCCATAGTTTTACAAGGCTGTGAGGCAGTGTTCTATTGTTCTCAAATCGTAAAGAGTATTCCACTTCTTCTGTGTTTGTTTTTAAAAAAGCAGCAGAATATAATTCAAAATAAAAAAGTATCCCTTGACCGAGAGGTTCTCGTGTAAATGGGAGAAACTTCTCCTATTTCTCATAAAGTGTTTACGGTCACACAGCACCCGTCCCTGGGGCCTGTGAAACATTCTCTGGGCAGTTGGGCCCAATAAAAGAAAAAGGAAAAGGACAGAGCCGTTGGACTTTTCTCTGCCATTAATCCACGAGGATGATTTGGTTTTATTTACCATGGAGGCTCATATTCCTGCTCTCCCCTCGGTTCACTTCAGGACTGTCTGCTGGAGTCAATCGTCAGCTAACATGATCCAGAATCTGATATCAATAGTTGAAGTGTTTACTTATACTTTTATCTCTGTTAATCAATGTGTCAGTGAGTCATCCATACAATACATAACTCACAAATCACACTCTGCCTCACAGGCTTCCAGTCGTTTGCTCTGATTGGAACAACACAACTGAAATCACAGACTTTGAACAATACAACTGAAATCACAGACTAAGTGATGTTGTTTTTCATGTGTAACTGTGAGAGACAGAACACAAAGGAGGAAACACACCACCCACACGAGGAAACTGACTGAGTAAACACTGCACCACGAACACAACGTTTGAGGAGATCTGGCACCAGGTGGAAACACAAGGCTTATATATGGAGGGAGGACTTAACGAGGCACAGGTGGAGGCAGTTAGGGAGGGACCGGCCAATCAGACGAGAGGGAGAGTTTACAGGAACTGAGAGACACAGAGAACAGGGGTTAGCAAAATAAAACAGGAACGGACAAAACAACTTGACAGGACATGATATGAAACAATTAGTGAAAATTATTTAAAAACAAGACTATGCAAAAAAGTGAATATTTGTCATCGTATCTGTTTTTTATCTGTTTTCCACTTCATAATCAATAACTGCTGAATGTAAATATAGTGTCCTGAGGGAACTGCTGATACAGCTGTGCCTTATCGCTCAGACTTTTCATGTTTTCGTTCCCCAATGCACATGATTAGGATGAGCCTCCGTTTGAGCCAGTGAAAAGCATCAGCTCTGTAGCATTGTGATGTTCCACCTATTGGCCTTTCGTGGAATGAGTTGAGTGGAATTTGGCTCCGTGGATCCTCCAGATCCAGACGATGATCGCTCTTTTCTAAATGGAGAAAACAAAAAGGAATGGAAGACGGTGATCACGGTGGAGTGATGCAACACTAGACAGACTAGAATAAGCACCTGTAGAGTTGAACTGTGGTGCCACTGAGGGATTTCACTGCATCTGCATTTGTTGTGCTGCTGCTGTGACCCAGTGACGTGAATAGGAAGGTTGTCACGCTTCATTAGAGTCACTGGTCTCACATCTGGATGAGGATCATCTGAAGCAGCGTGAGGGGGAACAGGTGGGCGAGCAAAGCGGTGACATAACTAGAAAACAAAGGCCCAGTGATTGTCAGCCCCTCTGAGCCTCCCTCTCTCTCCTCCCTCAGCCTCATCCTGTCTTGCACACAGATCACTGGATTTCCAGGACGGCCACATTAGTGTCAGAGAGATATTCCCTGTGCTGATGGTGGAGTTGGTTTTGGTTGTGGATCAGAGGCGAACAGACAGAAATGGGATTTCCACTCTTCTTCAGTCAGAGGGTTTCTGACCCTTGGTGACTAAAAGCTGGAGAAACACTTGGTTGACGAGGAAGTGAAGCATGGGGTTAAATGAGGTCTGCGAAGTGCAGCCATTACTGCGGAAGATCCCGTTTTCGGAAAGACTTTGTTTAAGGTTGGCTTTACGATCCTGGCAGATCAATGCAGACAGTTACAGCGGGAGAAGCGCTACACGTGGAGACAGAGATGCCCATCTCACCCATAATCTTCTTTATGACAGTGTCTCTGTGATCCAGAGCTCAGTGCTTCCCCTCCTGCTAAAGCACTTGAGAGACTAATAGATGCTACAGACACGCTGTGATCGCAGCGCGTTACGCACTCGCTCTGGCGCCCGCCTTCGCGGGATGAAGGCTCACTGGAAAACATCCACACCTTCTCCTCATAGCCTTCAAAAAGCCCCCTTATCATCTGTTGCGCTTTAATCGCCCCCCTTTAATTGTTTGATTGCATCAGGGCATGTTGGGCCCATTCCACAGAACTCTCAAATCTCTGAACAAACATATTGTGGCCATTTTGATGAATGATGGAAACTCAGTTATGTTTATGCCATCATTGATGTCATCGGACTGTAAAGGGCTCATCTATTATGGTGATTACACACCTGTCCTCAGCCCCCCTCCCTCCCTCCCTTCTATCCCACCTCCCCTCTATTCTTCTATGCTATCTCCGGTAACTAGTTGAGATAGATGGCCATGCACCTTTCCACAGCATTCGCACCAGTGTTTGTCAAAACTGGAACACTAACACAAGTGTGGAGTAGATCTCGCAATGAGCAGGTGGAGACACAAGGCCGAGAGTTATATATAGGGCGAGGACGAGGCCTTAACGAGGCACAGGTGCAGGCAGTTAGGGAGGGAGCGGCCAATCAAAGGGACGGGGCACTTGACGGGAACTGAAAGAGACAGAGAACGGGGCTTAGCAAAATAAAACAGGAAGTGACACAAGACAAAACTGACAGACAATAACAATAAAAATAAATCAAAGGTTGGTAAATGACACTTGATAATCATGTATGGTAAATAAAAAGCAACTAATGGGTATTCCCATTTTTTTAATTCTTAACAAAAAGAGTGAAGGTATACTATGTTGCATGCTGTATTCAAACCAGACACCTTTGCTTCCAGAGGTATATATATATATATGTATATATATATATATAGCTAGATTCTAGATCTAGTAGAGCCACAAATATTGTTTGCAAATGTGATATTTATGAAATCGAGGTTTAATGGAGAGGGGTGTGGAGGAGGAATTTGAATCATGACAGTGGACGTAACATGTCAGCAAACATTGCAAAAATAACTTGGAGAGTCACCGCTCACATTCCTACTTGTTCAGAACAACTGTCATCGCGGCCGTGGCTCGGCACACGCTTTGTCACATCACAGGTCCGCGCTCTCTGCCAAGAGACTTGTGGCCCCGAGTCGGACTGTCAGACTGACAACGGGCGAGATCCAAGTGGACGCCACCTGGACAAGAGGCAGCGGCGAGGCCGTCACGTTCTGGCCACTCTCTTTGGAGTAGGACACATCCTGGAGTCCTAAGGATCTTTGTCAAGCTGCCAGCAGAGTGACGGCCGCACAGGGGTCAGGTAATCCAGGGGCTAACTGGCTCCATGTCCACTAAATAGGATTGTAAAGGCCAGTCAACCCTCCCCGACTGAGGCTTGGAAGAGAAACTATAAGCAGACGGAAGACTCTTTGAGCCACAGGTCAGCATTCAAGCCAAAGCAGTGTATGAATAACTCGTAAGTAACTCTTAACGTATTATGGACGACGGGCCGTACATTCTCCGTCACTGCAGCTAGATTTTCTTCCGCCCAGACCCTGCAAACTCTGAGATGTCACATCTTTTAAATGCATCATCATATTTGAAACTTTTAATTTATTTCCACATGTATTGGCAGTAGAAAATAAACTCATGCAAAGCTAATAATATACACGCAAGCATGAAATTTGTCGTTTGTTCCGGCTCACGTGGACAGGTCAGCTTATCAACTATGTGAATTCATGTTCCAGAGTAAACTGCAGCACTTCCAGTTCCGAACCCTCACCGAGTGGAGGCCCGTTAATAAGTCAGTCTTTAGAGACGTGTGCTGTGCGGCCAAACTGTGTCCAAACCCACATTTGATTCAAATCA
The DNA here is from genome assembly GCA_016785325.1 of Chascanopsetta lugubris. NCBI lineage: Eukaryota > Metazoa > Chordata > Actinopteri > Pleuronectiformes > Bothidae > Chascanopsetta > Chascanopsetta lugubris. Next base: position 137,036 of record JAFBJT010088958.1, read on the forward strand.
GAGGGAGAGAGTTTCCACACATACTGAATATATGTGGGTGAATGTGACGAATGTGAAAATATTCCCTTTTGCTAAACTAAGGGACCGTCAAAAGAGGACCTTGGTTTTATATATACACAATCAAGTTCCCTTATACCTATATAGTTGGTAGTTAGCTAGGTAGGTAGCTAGTTAGGAGAGTGTAGGTAATGGCATGTGTGCGAACGCACTACGCAAGGCTAGGACCCAAACGCATGAGGACACAGTGAGCAGGTTCAGATTAGAGAGTTTATTCTCAATTCAGCAGTCTTACCGAGTCTCAGGTTTCAGGAGTCAACGTGGTAGCAGGTAAGTTAGCAAGCAGGTAGCATGTAGGAATGCGATGAGCAGGAACAGACATGGGGAATAATAAGGTAGGAGCCAGGCTCAAGAGGAAAAGGGAGTGGGAACGAGGCAGGAACCGGACGAGATTCAGGAACGAGAGCCAGGACTTCGACGTGGCATGGATGGGGGAACCAGGGGGGCTCTTGGAGACAGGTTTTACACGACTGACATGGAACGTGGGGTGTACACGAAGGGACCTGGGGAGACGAAGATGAAGACACACAGGGTTAATCGTTTTGGTGAAGGGGAAGGGACCAACAAACCTGGGAGCGAGCTTTTCTGGGGGAGATGTGTAGAGGTAGGTCCTTTGTGGAGAACCACGACCTCTGTCCTGGTCTATAGGCTGGTGCCATTCGACACCGGTGATCCACCGCCTTCTTGACCCGGGCCGCGCTCCGCTCCAGGACTTGGCGAGCAGCGGCCCAAATGCAGCGATCTCCTCACCTGTGCGTGCGCAGACAGCACTACCACCTCCTTCTCTGACCCGGGGAAGATAGGAGGTTGGTACCCGAAGACAATGTGTTGTGTGCATACTCCTCCCAGGTTAGATGTTGGCTCCAGGTTGCTGGGTTCTGGGTGACAAGACAACATAGACAGGTCACCGCTCCAACCACGCAGTTACGTGGAAGGACTGGTTCTGGATCCTTGGCCTTAGGTTCTGGGTCATGGAGACGGGAGAGGGCATCAGGTTTCCCGTTCTTGGACCCAGGTCTGTAAGACTGGCAGACACTGAATCGGTTAAAGAACAAGGTCCATCGGACTTGGCGTGAGTTAGCGTCAGCCAATGTCTCCCCGAATTCATTTTCTTGCTGGAACTTCTCAGGATTCTCAGGTTGACAAACGGTTATTGTATGATTACATTTTTGCTGATCGGGCAAAAATGATTATTTCCTTCTGTGACTGACATTATCTGAGTTATAGCCAAAATTAGAGGGACAAAATGAATGAACACATTCACTTAATAGTCTGTTCTATTTTTCTTACAAACATCCTGACATTTTTTATTATGATGAGACTCCAACTCTCGCTTCCTGTATAAGGGGAGAAATTATGACATAAATAAAAAATGTACCCTGAATCAGCAGGTTTCAACGTGCCGGTTCCTGTTGCTTCCTAATGCAAAAAAAAAAAGTCTAAATAACCTTGTTTTGTTGCTTAAATACGTCTGAAAATACAGTGTTTCTAATACTGGCCCACATAGAACTGCTATGAGGTTGGAGAACTACTCAAGAGTCCTTCCCGGTCATTAGAGGTGAATGGATGACAGAGACAAGCCGCCTGATGAGTGATGAAATCAGACTGGATAAATGTAGCCTCGACCTTGCGCATCGAGCGCTGAAACCCTCCAGTCAGAGCAGGTTGGGAATGTAGGAGGTATTCCGTGGAGTGTCTCGGCACATCCTTCTTTCTCCATAAACCAATTAATCATGAAGTTATTCTCAGTGGCTGAGCTGGACCTCGGCCCTATGACTTTTCCATCTGCCTGGCACAAAGACAGGATATGGCCAAGGCCCCTGTCCTCCACCATCTATCCACAGGAAGACTGCACCGTCAGTCTCCACGACTACTATGTGATGGACAAGAGTTTCCATCCTCTTTGATCTGTGCCACATTGTCTGCATTTACCATGATGAATGGAAAAAGGATGTGTATGTCAGAGTGTGCGTACATTGCATCAATAGTAAGGTCAAGATCTTGCAAAATTATGGAGAAACACTTTCCATGCAAGTACCAATCAAAATATGCGAGGCTTTCTATTGGATGGTATGATAAGAAGAGAACGAGGAGAAAAGGGACGATTATAATGTCAACTACAGTTACTTATAGATCAAATGTATGATAAAAATATAGGAACCAGCATAATGGCTATAATGATGATAACTACAGAGAGAGTAATATCTGGATTCCAGACACACACACACACACACACACACACACACACACACACACACACACACACACACAGCACTAACCATGCAAAGTGAATGACATGTTGAAGTCTGTTATAAATACATAGGGCTAAATTCTCATTGATGCCGCAGCCAGCGACCTCACCTGAGCCAGTCCCTTATACTTTAAGTCTGACCTTAGTTTGGTGGATTATTATCTGAAAAGGGCACCAAAACACAAAGGATCTCCTACAGGCCTGGAAAGAAAGGGGGAGTTTAAGAATATTTAGTTGCAACATGCAATTGTTCCTTTATAGTCCTGTGGTAATAGGCACCTTTGAACAATTTTACTGCAGAGCTTAAGAAGGTTGGATATAAGTTGAAGAAATACACAAATATGGAATATGCCAACCTCTCCAATGACACCTTATATCCAAACCCATGTCAGCTGGGTGAGGTGGGAAAGATGTGGTGGATAATGCCTGAGAACCTGTGCACCACATAAATGACTATAAACATGAGGACATTCAGAAATGCACGATGGAATCTAATTATGTTACAATACGTCATGTGACCCCTCACCTCTATCTTCATTCAGGGCTCAGCCCCTGAGGGTGAGCAGTCTCTCTCCAGCTTTGTACGCTGGTGTCCAGACCCCAGGTATAAACCTGGCTCATCTTGCGGTGATGTAAATTCGGCAGCAGCTACAGGAGCCTAATCTGTGATTAATATTTCCCTCATGTGACATCTCTCCTTGACTTCCGATGTGATGTTCTACCTGTAATTAGAGCCAATAAAGTCTCTAAATCTTCACACTCTCTGCTCAGATCAAGGTCATCACAGTTAATCAGAGGCTGAGA
>JAFBJT010088959.1:0-34061 GCA_016785325.1 Chascanopsetta lugubris
CAACACATGCACCAATACATCCTAAACCAATACATGCACCAATACATGCAAAACCAATACATGCACCAATACATCCTAAACCAATACATGCACCAATACATGCAAAACCAATACATGCACCAATACATCCTAAACCAATACATGCACCAATACATCCAAAACCAATACATGCACAACCAATACATAACCTTCATAATGAATCCTCTGTGCTCTGGCTGTAACAGTGGGCTCCATTAAGCTCAGATCCACTCTACCTGAGCTCGTTCTATCGTATCTACATGCTGCTCTGACTTCACCTGACTGGCTGCAGGATCAGACATGAAATGCTCCTGGTTCTTTGGCAGCGGTGGAGGAGCTGGCGCTGGCAGGAGAGCAGCAGTGGCTCAGATACCTGGCCCGTTGTTTGATGAAGTGCTTAAAGTTTCCCCAAGGTCTAAGTTAAGATCCTCTAATATGATTTCCCCTCTGGCTAATTACATCCTGAATCATTTGCAGCCTGTCCACAGCTTTGGATATCACATCTGGAGCTGACGAAGTGAGGTGTGTGTGTGTGTGTGTGTGTGTGTAAGAATGTGTGCGTGCATGTGGGTTCAAACGTAAGCAAGGAAGGAGTAAAAATGTAAACAGTATAGAGGAGAAAACCCATCTTGGTGACGGAGGAGCACGAGGGTGACAAGGTAAATGATGCAGTGAGGGGCCGTGGGCAGGAGGGGCCGTAAACCGGGTGCTTCACTGCAGCGCAGACGAGATAATGTGTTGCTTCCTAATAAAACCTTTATGAGCGTGAATCTATGCAGGAGCTGCTCCTGTGCTCATCACTCAGTCTCTCCGTCGGGTGTTTGACTGGAGACGGCGCAGCCGTGAGTTTGCGCGTTGGGAAAACTGGACCGCGGTGATGTCGGACACGGCTGTGACGTGAGCTCGCGTGACCTTAACGTCAAAGTCACCTGACATATAGAGTTAACCGAAACCCGCTTTGTTATTGCTTTGCACAAATCGCATGCAAAATACATTATTCTTACTATTTAAAAACCATCTGCTGTAAACGATGTAAACCCGTGTTTGTTTTCACACCTAAAGGACTCGTGTGTCGGAGCAGATCTCAGGAGCCGAGCCTCTCGAATCCCTCCCGTGGGAAGGTTTGATGTTTGCTGACACGGTGTCATTTGTTTTCTGTCCCTTCTTTCATTTTGCCGTCCGTCTGCTCGAGCCGTGGCGTCTCTGTGTTTCCGTCCGTCGCGTCGTCGGTCAGTGAGGCGGCTGTTTGCCTTTGATGGTGATGCTGCTTCAGGTGAAGATGAAAGGAAGCTGTCCTAAGAGTCACTTTTAAAACAGTCACAGTGGCAGTTGAGTGAGACAGAGAGTGTAGTTTTCTATTTGTGTAGAAACAGAACAGGCAGAGGGGCGGGGCCAGCACAATAACTGTTATTTGTGTGAGGCTGATGCTCCTCCCTCTGCAGGACGTTGGCCGAAGATCTCATCCTGCTCCTTGTGATGATATGAAATCTAATTCCTGCTACAAACATTTTATTTCCGTCCTTAAAAACAAGCCTGAGGCGGTTCCAGTGTCATTGAAGGTCTGCTGTGTGCACTTACTGTAAAAATAGACCCATTCAAACCCAATGTGTAAACAAGGAAGGTCCAGTGACGGAGAAGATGTAAACCACGACGACAGGATTTGATTTTGGCCTCAAGAGAAAAAAAAGTGTTTGGCTGAGGTGGAAATGTTTGTGCGAGCAGCTTGAATCCGTCAACAAGGGATTTCAGTGGCACCATGAACAACTACAGTGAACCTGCATTTTTTATTTTTTGCAGCTATTAGCTTAATTATAGATCTTTTCATGTTTTCACGCAATGATACTAAATGCGATACAAGAGAATGGTGAGGGCAGAGCTCTGATTGGCTCCTGAATAGCTTATTGAGATGGATCATGACCTGAGTTTGACGCCCTCTGCCGGAGCTGCAGTTCCCACTTACCGGCCTCGGACAAGCTGTTGATGATGGGTGGATGAATATCGTTGCCTGAATACCATAGATATTGGCACTTGATGGTTTTACATGGATTTATGCATCATTTCATTGGTAACTTTTTTGAAATTTGCAGTGTTAAAGGAGCACGACTGAACTTTACATAAAAAGGTTTTTTACCTGTGGCAGTGAAGTGATGCGCAGCCATGATCCTTTCACTTCTCTCGCAGCCGAACTTATTAAACCGTGGTTCAATTGATGGTTTGATGGTTATGAGAGATTCAAAAAATGAATATTGAATGATAATGATACTAAAAATCCTTTCAGGTCGCCCAGTCGTATTTTTATTTTGACCTGGCAGAGCGAGTGCAGGCTGAACGAGCCAGCTGGGCTTCAGGCCCAGGGATGAGAGTCGCCTACTCGTGGGTAAAGATGCCGTCTGCGTTCGTGACGGTGGGCTCGGGGGAGCGTGCACACGTCCGGTGATGTCACTGTCCCAGGTGGACACGAGCCTGGAGTCACCGCCTCCCACTCCTCCTGAACACTGAAGTGAGATGAGCGCTGAGCCTCTTCACCACAGCAGCTCAGTCTCCCAGTGTTTGACTGGATTCAAGCAGATGTCAGACACTGACTGACGATATCACGAGAGGTTTTATTAAAACAACAACAACAACAACAACAACAAACAACAACAACAAACTACTTTCATAGTTTTGCTTTGCTTCCACTGTTTCCTGTTTGGGATCAGAACACACATGAGTGCACTTCCCTTCAGTGAACTCACCAGTGTGAAACCATGTTACACAAACAGCAGGTGTGTGTGTGTGTGCTCTTTGGCTCTGGCCTCATTGTCAAGTGTGTGTGTGTGTTCTTGGGATCGGATTAATGTCTGACGGTGTTTTTCAAAGGCTGTTGAGAGTTGAACATCCTCAGGTGCAGCCAGGTAATGGTCCTTCGACAAGGTGCCGTCACGTTGCTGTTTTTGTTCATTATATCAGACGCAGCTGTGGGGAGGCGAACGGAAACAATGAAGCAGGGTCAGGGCCATGTAGTCTGCCTCTTCCTACCCTTACCATCCTCACACACACACACACACACACACACACACACACACACGCACACACACGCACACACACGCACACAGGTTCCCAACACCCTTGGAAACCCATCAGATAGCGAGCGCAGTGGTTATTAACCTCTGCTACAAACTGTGGCGCAGCAAGTTGGCCGCGCCTCCGAGTCTCTGCTCTCCCATGAGGTGTCGGAGGTCCTTGATTCTCTGAACGGATCTTTGGACAGTGACATCACGCTGCAGCAGAGTGTGGATAATGGACTTTCAGTGTGTTTGTTTCTCCGATCTGCAATTATCCGGCGAATGTTGCACGGTGCATTCCTCCAGCAGTCGTTAGTCAGGGATGAAACAAACACTGCAGACAAAGGAAATTAAATTCAAAAGCAGAGTATTATGATGTTGCCATCTTCTCATTTTTAATTGTTTAGCAAGTAGCCACTGGAGATGACAGACGCGGTGATTGTCAATCGTGTTCATAGGGTTGAAGGCAGTGAATAATTCATAGGCTGCCATTGTTTTATTCCTGACTGTAAGTAAACAGCTGCGACTCCTCTGTATTGGCTCTGTCTCGTGTTTAATAACTGTTAGTCTGAGGGGAGTCGTTGGGACTTAAGCTTGAATCACTGTGGATTCTTTCTAAGTTCGACTGAAGACGTTATTTTTGCAGTGTGACAGCGTCTCTCCTCCGGGCGACGCAGACGATTTGACTTCTCCATTAACTTTTGCCGACGCTCTGCCCGAGAGCAGAGAGGCAGCGGAGCGTTTGACTCGTGTCTGGAGGAAGCCGCGCCACCAACTGTCTGTGTTTGTTGGTTTCCATGATGGAGGCGGATCCTGTTTGTTACCATATGGTTTCATTTTTCATCTGAGCCGGGGGCCGGCAGCCTGAACCAGCTCCTCCGCCCTCATTGTTGTTGTTTTCAGGGTTTGAATTTAGACCCGACGGAGACCAGAGCGTCCATTTGAACCTCTGACCGTCTGTCGACCGGTCAAGGGCCCGAGCTGATTTGAGGGTTGAGTGGCTGCGACGTGTGCGTTACATTTGTTGACCGTGAGATCGGCGAGGAAAACACGGGAGTTAAGAGGTTGGGGGTTCGCGCAGACACAAAGATCAGAGTGAGCCCCGGGCGACTCGCTGACCCTCAACAACGGTTCAGTGTAAACCACCACGCAGCTGCTCTCAACTGCAAAATGTCACGCGCCCTTTAGAAACGAGTCTCTGTAACAGCGAGGACGACGAGACCTGACGAAGAAACATCTGTGTTTATGCACAAAAAAGTCTACATTGTTTTTTAACATTAAAAAGTACACGGCATGTTAATTACCTCTAACATCACACAGATGTAATATTTGAACCCTGTCATATAAATAAAAGCCATTCATTCATAATGTGGCTCTACGGGATGTTTTGGCTTCATCTGTGGATGGTGAGAGGAAGATGAGACATGTCACTCATCTTCATCCACGATTCCACCCAGTATCCACTCACGCATCCGACAAAAACTCAACCGAAGTCAAGGATAAAAGTGAAGTTCCCTCTCGTGCAGATGCCGGAATCGTGGTTTGCCGCCGTAAAGACTCGCAGATTTACACTGTCACATTAAGTTCTGACTTCCCTTCCTTCACTTCTGAGACTAACAATAACAAAGAGACGGCAATAAACAGCAAAAGGCTGAGGCCTCGTTCTGTTTTCCATCACCCAGGTATATTCAGAGGTAGGGAAGTGAGATGCGCTCGTATCATTCGCGCACACACACAGATGCTGCTCGCCGCTCCACCGGCCTCACCATGTCTGCCAAACGAGTGTGTGAGGAGATGAGTTTGGGATGAATTCATCTGCGCTGGATGAGCAGCAGCTCCCATATGTCGGATTCGCTGGGACCCTGAGAGCCGTGTCCTCATTTCCCCCAGGCAGCTGCTGTGACCCGGACCCGGCACGGCGGCTATAAATGGAGCAGAGATAAGGGCGTGTTATCTGTGGCGCCTGCGCGCACACATGCGCGCGCCTGCTCGCGCGCACACGCGCAGGCAGGGCTTCATATCCTTAATGCCACCTACTTCCCCTCACGTTACCTGATGTTGTGACGACGCCTTATCTCTCGCCTGTGAGGCGGCGGCTCATCCCAGGTGAGCTGTACCACTGAAGATGTCGCCTTGAATTTCAATCAGACAACTACAGAGGCGGCGCAGCGCAAGTGAGACTTTGAAATCTAAAAAATAACAACCTCGCTCCGTCTCTTTCATTTGGCTTCACATTAAATCAATATGTTTTGCTTTACATCGTGTTGTGGTGGTTACTTGGATGTTTTGCTGGGACTGAAAACGTCCGACTCGCATTGGACTAGTCTATGAATAAATTAAATCCCTTGATTTCATTTAGGCGTTTGTGTTTTCTTTCCCCAGTGGAACTTGAACTGTCTGTGTTTGGTTTAAAGTTTGGACTCCTGCAAACCCTCAAACCCTCAAACCCTCAAACCCTCAAACCCTCAAACCAATATACAAGGCAGGCACCTCAGATCCATGCCACAACACTGAGCTTATTCGCACAGTCCATTGAAATAACATAGGTTTTGGCAAATTGAATTGTATTTGAAAGCCGACCTAAAGCTGATGGCTTATTGGTGTCTTGGTTTGCTGGACTGAATTAGAAGAAGCTCGGGTGCAATGCTGTGTTAAAATGTTTGGGTTGAGATGTTGAGAATGTGCTCTCTCTCTGAAATGTTTTGGACCATAATGCATCTCTGTTCTCTCGACCTGACATTTTCAAAGTGCGCTTCTCTGTGGAATAACAAGATTGATGTATGTGTGTTTTGGGCCTGACACCAGCACAATGGTTCTCTGTTGCCCACCAATATGAACTGCACAGTTTTATATATCATGAGGCGAGAAAGACTTTGCCAGAAGATGCTTTTATTTTGAAACACCTCCGTCACGCCGACAGGGGCGACACCCCGGTTTCCTGTGTTCATGTCGCTGATGAAACTGCCTGGTGGAGTCACCTGCTTCAAATGTATGTGTGACATCATACATGTCTGCATTGGATTATTATTATATTATGGATGAGTTGGTGTTTGGATTCATATCGATGAGAGGAAAAGAGTATTGAAGATATGAATTAGTAGATGACTAAACAGACTGATGGATGGATGAATACATAGATGAATAGATCGACAGACAAGAGTATCCCATGGACTGGATTTGTCTTTCAGTTGATTACCAATTTGCTGTCCAGTCAGCAAGAATCGACTGGACTCTGCGTAGCCCACAGTGGTCTGTAGCTGGTCTACAGACCACAGTGGTCCCTGTGGTCTGTAGCTGGTCTACAGACCACAGTGGTCCCTGTGGTCTGTAGCTGGTCTACAGACCACAGTCGTCCCTGTGGTCTGTAGCTGGTCTACAGACCACAGTCGTCCCTGTGGTCTGTAGCTGGTCTACAGACCACAGTGGTCCCTGTGGTCTGTAGCTGGTCTAACATCGTGTTTATTAGCGACAGGAGCTGTGACTATAAAACCTCTGTGGAACCTGCCAATGTAAATCAAAGCTGACTTTCCAAGCGCAGAGCTAAGTGCATTCATCGTCTGCAGACTCTTTGTTTGAGGAAACTCGTGCATTTGATTTCCCAGATGTGAAAGGTGTCGTCTCTGCATTAGAAACATGTTTTGAGAACCTTGCGGCCTGATTGCTGATGTGTTCTTTTATTCGACCTGACCATTGAACTCATTTGTTCTGTTTAGAACCTGCGGGATGTTATAAACGTATTTGTCCGTGTGATAAAGCAGACGGGAGCTTCAGCCTTTCCAAAGTTATGCTGCAGCATGTATGAGAAACAAAGCAGCCGTGCCGAGTCTGCGCTGTCTCAGTCAGCGCTGCCTCGTCTGGACAGGATCAGCTTCTCCTCTTCACTTGGGCTGCAGCTGTAAAACAGCGCCGACCCACGTGGAAGATATCACGTGCGCAAAGGCAGCTTCCACTTTCTCCGAGACAATTTCCTCTTGCTCTTTGCCCTCGGTGGAATCCTCAAATGATTTGACTCTGATTTATTCAAACTCTCTGGATCGTTTTACAGTGTCGACGGACGACACAAGGTCTGGTTCTGCCCTCGGTCGCGAGGACACGTCCGTCCGTGACTTGTCCACATCGCGCAGCATCGTGACGGGGCGACATGTCGGCCATGCTCATGTGGGCACAGACTAAACACAAGCTGACCATTCATCATGTAAATATTATGGCACAGTCGGGGTGACGGGGGGGGGCACCATGCTGCATAAATGACTGAGGGAAACTCCACTTGAAACTGAAATACTCAGATCTGAGATAACCATCTAATGGACAGGAAATTAGTCGCATGATGTCGGTGCCAAATCAAGCAAAAGCCAAAAAACACAGATGAGTCGGAGCGGTTTGTTTTGTCTTCCCTGTTCGAGCCGTCGGAGCCGTGATCGGGTCCCCGCTCGGCGCGGCTCAGACCTGACGGACGCCGGCGTGGACGTAGACAGAACAACACGAGGCCGGAGCGAGATGAATGATGTTTGGGCTGAGGACGGTGCACTTCACTGGGGACGGGGTCACAGCCCACCGCTCTGTTTATCCTTACTGCCCTCAGATGAGCCAGCCGAGACAGTGGGAAACAATGGCGGGGCCGGGGAGGGCTGGAGGGGTGGAGGGCAGGAGGGGTGGAGGGCAGGAGGGGTGGAGGGCAGGAGGGAGGTGGAGGGCAGGAGGGGTGGAGGGCTGGAGGGGTGGAGGGCAGGAGGGCTGGAGGGCAGGAGGGCTGTGGGGCTGGAGGGCAGGAGGGCTGTGGGGCTGGAGGGCTGTGGGGCTGGAGGGCAGGAGGGCAGGAGGGCTGTGGGGCTGGAGGGCAGGAGGGCTGTGGGGCTGGAGGGCAGGAGGGCTGTGGGGCTGTGGGGGTGGTCAGAGACTCCCGGATTCTCAGGGCTGTATTTCCCTCAGGTCTCTGAAGGTGAGGCGCTCTGCACCGTGATGATGGATCACCTATAAGGAGTGGAAGTCGAGCGGGGTCTGGTGTTTCCCCCTCGGTCCTGTGTTTATTATTACACTGTGTGCAGAGGTTTGGGAGCTGCCTCGGGCCCCGTGACCAGGGGCCGCTGTGTTTGCTGGTCATTACTGCTCGTTGTGAAGCTGTGGCCTTGTTGTGTGGACTGATGAGAGATGATAGAGGTTTTTGCCTCACGTTAGGATGTGACAGACAAAGTTGTCAGGAAACATGAGGGACATTCCCATCTGTTTGAATTCAAGCTACAATGTGTAAGAGTTGGTGACATCTACAGGTGAAGTTGCAGATTCTACCCATCACCTCAAACCTCCCGTCCGAGCATGAAGGAGAACCCATGGTTGCCATCGGTTTTCATTAAAGCTCAAAAGATGCTTTGTACATCCCCTCTGTGCTACTGTAAAAACATGGCGGCCCCCATATGGAGGGTGATGTAAATATGTCATACTTTTAGGTGACTACACCGTAGAAATGTCTGTATAATTGTTTTGTAATTCTATTTCTAACAACTGATGTGACAGAAACTGACAAAAATCTTACACACTGTACCTTTAAGTTGAAAGTTCTTGTTATTGGTTGAATATGGAAACAGATACATTTTTAAGATTGTTCCAGGCCTCGATTTCTGAATTGAGAACTATGTATCAAACCACAATTAGCATTACAACAAAACGCCCGTCTACCCCCCCCCCCCCCCCCCCCCCCCCCCCCCCCCCGCGCCCCCCCCCGGCCCGCGGCCCGTGCCCCCCCGGGTCACATGTGTGTGCGTGTGTGTCCATTTGAAACAATGACTGCAGACGTATTGGCCTCGGAAGCAGAGCAGCGATCGGGCCCCGGCAGCTCGTCCGGATGGAAGGTCACAGGAAGTGCATGTTGTATTTAAGGCTCGTTTCCTGGTGACACCTCCTGCGGCAGTGTTGTCACCGCACCTAATGAGTCCTTTGGCCTCCTGGGACTTTTTCACAGGGTTTAATCCAAATAGCGGAAATGACTTGGCAGTGACCCCCCCCCCCCCCCCCCCCCCCCCCCCCCCCCCCCCCCCCCCCCCCCCCCCCCACCGCCCCTGCTCCTCGTGACGGCAATCGCGAGGCGGCACCGACTCAGCAAACGTGTTTAATGCTGTGGACAGAAAATGAGTTTCCTCGTGTGGGAATAATGGTTTCTCCAAAGCTCGACTTTGTGGATGTCGTCAAGCGATTTTGCAGTCGAACGGCGTCTTGCCAGGAACCGTCAGCAGAGCCCACATTTGATTTAAATGTGTGTCCTGCAATTTCCAAGCTCTTAAATCCCTCTGTAAACTGCCTGCAAGGCAGCAGACGCAGTCAGGGAGCAGCTGGTGAACACAGAGGAGCGCTCAGCTGCTGAGGAGTCACATATTCCCCTCAGGAGGTGGTGGAGACCAAAACCTGAGCTAAAGCAGACGCAACGCGAGAGCGACCGCTGACCCAAACCTGCAGGATTTGGATGCGAGCAGCTGTTTCTGTCAAACCCAAAAGAAGGTTCTCTTCTGTCTTGTGGAGAAGCACCAGGCGCAGCTCTCTGAGCGTTATCACGCCACACCTCATGAGGGCGCTGCTCCCGGCGCAGGGAGGTTTCCCTTCTTGGTTTCCTGTTGTTGACCTTGTTTTCAGAGGAGATGACTCTGTCAATAAGGACGGATGTCTTCCCTCCACTTCCTCCCGCTGTCCACACCGAGTCAGAATGTCCTGTACGTGAGCACCACTACACATTCCTGCAGTCAGCCCCCCGACACAAGCCGCATGTCAGCCATACATCATCATTGTGCAATGGCTCTACTTCACTGACATGGACTGTGATATTTCCATTGGACAAATGTCCTAACTGCTAACATGGGGGAGAAGGGGTTTCCCACCGACAGTGCAGTTTGCCACCATGGAGCATCAGACAGGAGGAGCCATCACGTGGTCCACATTCATCTGATACAGCAGTCATTTACATGCGCTGTTGTATTTAGTGACATCTAGAGGTGAGGTGAGAACATGTGGCCCACAGGCTGGAACCGGCCCACCAGACGAGGATTTTGCAAAGTGTAAACAAATAGTGTATTTGGTTTATGATAGTTCTTTTCAGAAGAGACATGTTAATTTAGTAAGTAGTTTAAATGTTGAAGCAGAGTATTTTCATGGCTGCACTTGAAGCACTGGGAAAACTGTGGAGTTGATGTCACACGGGTCATTGTGATGTGATGGAACTGTTCCAGTTCACTGGAGGATCAGGCTGTTTGTGGCCTCTGAACTCAAATGAGTTTGACGGCCCTGAAGGTGGAAAAGCAAGGATGTTGTCATCAGTTATCATCAGTGGTTTGTCCATTCTGGGCCACTCTAAAGACAGGCTGGTGCATAATGGCTGCCTCTGCAGCGAGCACCTGCATCGGATTGAAATATAAAGGGCTTATTGTAAGATGGAGACAACGATTCATACCTGCAGGTGCTTTTCCACTTGAAAACAAGTGCTACCTTTCTCTGCCTGAAATAACGTCAGCCGCACCAACACACCGAACCTTTAGGTCCTTTCACGTCGTAAGACTTAGGAAAAGTTACAGCATGTGGAGGGAAAGTGCAGCGCAGCAGCAGGACAAGCAAACAGATTCAGGAGTGAATAGAATCAGGACACATTTCTCCATCGTGAGACTAAAAGAAAAGATTTTCATTGCAATTAATGAGTTCCATTTGACAACTGGCAGCAGTGGTTGCACATCTTCTGCTCATATGAGCCTTTCATCTCCCATCTCTGCTGATGGGAGTGTTTCTGCGCCACCCTAAAAGTAATGCTTGTAATTACCTGATGCAATCAGAGCTACTTCCCTCGCATCCCACATGTGGATTTAAAAGCAGCCCGGCTCTAATAATACTTTCCCTCCCTCTTCACTCGCACTATATGTTGGAATGCAGCCCTGCGATACCATCAAACAGAAAACAGATCAGGTCGCTGATGTCTGTGGCTGCTGTCACCGCTGACTGAGTTTACCCAGACGGAGAGGATGCATCAGTGAGACGGGAGAAGAAAGAGCAGATTTTTTTAGAGGGTCATTCGAGGCCTTTAAAGGCTGAAGAGACCGGTGGCTTTTGAAGGTCTCCGATGGTCTGAGCTGGTAGATGAAATACGGGCCGGTGCTTCAGTCACATTCGGATCTGACAGTTTTACAAGGAAGGCAAATGATGTGAAATGTCAGTGTTGTTGGTCACCTTGAAAGAGGAAGTGAAGATGAAGTCTTTCAACTAGAAATGAAAAAATGATAGAAATGATTGAGAGGACTTTAGCTCAGTATGGGAACAATATTACCCAGTGGATGGATGGATGGATGGATGGATGGATGGATGGGTGGATGGATGGAGTGTGGGGAAAGTTCTGGTGAGAAGTGTGATGTGCTAAAATGAAGTCATCCTGTAAACAATAAATTAGGGTTTGGCAGAGAAAGTTCCATTATTCGTTTGAGAACTGCAACATCTGGCTTCCTCCTGAGTGTGTGTGTGTGTGTGTGTGTGTGTGTGTGTGTGTGTGTGTGTGTGTGTGTGTGTGTGTGTGTGTGTGTGTGTGTGTGTGTGTGTGTGTGAGTGTGAGTGTGTGAAATGCACAGTCTCTGGATCCCACCCTGCTCATTTCTAGCTCCAGTGCTGACATTTCAAATCTCACCTCCAAAGTCTCCGAACACATCCTGCCTGGTTCGCGCTCATGTGAAGCTGTGCAGACGCTGCGCTGGTTTCAGCCCAACAGAGAGTCTCATACTGTCCCATCGTCTGATTGGACGTTCAGTCTCGCCTGCACTTACAATGTTTGAACTCCTCCTCTAAGCTCTCTATGCAAATATTGTTTAAAGAGGTCAAAGGTCAAAAATAACACAATGGGAAGAAAAGAAACAGCATGTCCACTTCTGCATGTTTAGTGTGTTGTTCATTTATAGCAACGCTGCACTAAACAAAAAGGCAACTACTATTTACTCTATTATCTCTTATTACTTTGATGACATAGTAGTAGTACTATCAATGGCTTTAAACTAGCTAAATCAAAGACGATGAGAGAAAAACATTTCTTTTAAATAGTCACATCAAAGGCATCAACATATATGAAAGGCACTCAATGGAAACGATGTATTTCACATTTCCACATCAAAGACTTTTAATTACAGGTGTTCAGTGGCGTGGACCTTTTAGCATTTTTAGCATTCTTTGCATTTTTACCTTTGAAGCTGATATTTTTCGCTCAAATAGAAAATGGCAATACCATCCCTCAGCACATTTCCCCTGATTGATGATTTTGACTTTGAGGCCGAGAGCCAAGCGCTCCAGGTTTCATCTGTAAGTTGTTGCGTGATCATCAGTCTAATGACTGACGAGATGGAAACGTAACTGAAGATTGTCCTCTGACTTGTGTTCAGGCAGCCGCCCTGGTTGAGGAGGAGGGCAGAAGGTTCCGACCCACCGTGGACTACCTGAGCGTCCTGCCCAAACCAGACTTCTCTGCCTTTGAGGTGACGACCTCTTCAGACATGTCTTCTGTCTGTCGTCCAACCAGAATAAACCTTCTTATTGTCCTGTCATCCTTCAGACAGAAATCATGAGGAATGAACTGAAGCGACTTGCGGCCCAGCAGCGTGTGGACCTCCTGAGGAGAAAGGGGTAAAGCTTTCACATGGTTGGAGCCACAGCGGAGGTGAAACAGATCTAGTGCTTGTGGTTGAAACACACGACTCAGGTACTGTGTTGTCATGAAGATAGGTTTTAGAGTTTCTTTGAGGTTCATTCAGGTCGAGAAATTCAAGCGTTTTCATGTCATGAATCTGAATTTGCATCCCAAAAAAAGTCTTAACCATGTAAAAATATGTACTCGGTCTTTAAGGTACAGGGTGTAGGATTGAGTGACATCTAGAGGTGAAGGTGCATGTTGCAGCAGACCTCACCCTTCACCTCCAAACTTGGAGGAGAACCTTTGGCAGCACTTGGTTATCCTTTAAATGCATAAAAGATTACAGCTATGATCACGTAAAGATCTATATGATCTGTGGAAATCCATTCAAATCTTTTCCTTCTACACCAAGATACGAGCGGGCAGCGCAGCCTGCAGAGCAGTGGAATGACATCACAGAATGGCAGGAGTATTTTAACGGCTCGATGGCTGAACTCACTCAGCTGACCTGTGGAGACCTGGAGCTCACCTCACACTATGGATGGGACATGTGGGACGACTACAAAAGGTGTGGCAGCAGGTTTCTAACGGTTACGCAACGTGACAGAGACAAAGAATGTGTTATTCTACTTGTTTGATAGCCGACGTGTTATTTAATCTTCTCACTGCAGTAACCTGACTCTCACGATTGAAGTGGCACAGAAGGAACTTCAGAGATGCAGGTGATCAATGACTGGAACCTTTGGGCTAGTTTCTCAACAGGTAGCGGGTCTAGATTTCCCGTGTTTGCTTCACAGAGAACAAACGGAGGATTTGAACCAGCAGCGTCACTGCGATGAGTTGCCCAGAGGAGCCGAACTGCAAGAGCTGAAGTCCAAGTAGGTCGACTGAAGAACGTTTGTTTACGGAGCACGTAGGTTAGATTTCCCTCCGACTAAACATCTGCATCTGTCCCTCAACAGCTGTTTGTCTCTGATCGAGAAGAATTATGAGATCGAACAGAGCATGGAGCAGCTGGAGAGCGAGGTCACTCACCTCCGACTCGAGCAGGAGGACACAGCTGAGCGGACTCGGGACGGGACCAACACTCCGGCCCTTTAATGGCTGGAAAAGCTGCTGCACAAGCAATAAAATAGCCTCACAACTGTTCACTTCTGCTTTTACTGATACATTACTGCGATTAGCTTAGTGTGGCTAAACACGATGCTACTTCTCTTTACATGTAACAAGTGAGGGGCAACCTTCGGTGCAGACGGATGGAGCCCATAAGGAAGTGGAAAAACGTGCAGTTCACAGGGTGTCCACTTGGGGCTGACTCCACAGGTGAATGGAACATGCGTAAAGCCGGGGACAAACTACGGTTTTGGTCTCAGTCAGTCACATGTTACACCTGGGCCCACCTGCAGGTACTGAGGGTGATGAACCACGGGCCCACCCACAGCCCCCTTATAAAATGATATCAATTAGCAATTCTTGATGTTCGAACTTTCTCTAATTGGGTCTCTGCACACACACACACACGCACACACACAGACACACACACCCACACACAGACACACACACACACACAGTCCTCTAATTACACAAAAGCTGAGGCAGGATTGCCATGTGCACTGGTGGGGTGGGTGGGGTGGGTGGGGTTTTGTCAGGGGCAGGAAAGAAGAAACAAAATTGAATTGAAAGTGTGAACTGAGGAATTCTGATCCCTCCGAGAATAATCCATGAACATTTAACTGAGTCGCACAAGGACGTGGCCCCGTTTCTCTCCACTGCTGCTGTCAAAGACTTTTAGTCATCAAAGACCACGGAGCCTTTCATGTGTCCATGGAAGGACGTGAAGATGCGCCGGGTGGTCATTCGGTCTTGGGGTGAATCTTGAAGAGGCCGTTCCTGCGGGCTTAGGGTTAGTGTGCTGCCTTTGCTCCCTGGATTCTTCTTAGCGGAGCTGTCTGGGGCAGATCGGTCCTGATGTCTTGTCCTTAAACCGCTCAGGCCGTGAGGTTGGCAGGGCGGGGTGGCGCCCTCTAGGCCCGGGGGCTGCCCAGCTGGAGGCAGGGGCAAGCCTCCCTTTGAGATCAGATGACCTCACCCAACTCCTGGAGTGTGCCTCCACTCTGCTCTTTATTCGTTTTTCAAGCGTGCACTTTTATTGAGGGTGATGTAACATTTCAGAGATCCTTTGATCTTTGAATGAGGTGCCGCGTGGCATTCACACCGTATTTGCTCC
Source organism: Chascanopsetta lugubris (assembly GCA_016785325.1). Taxonomy (NCBI): domain Eukaryota; kingdom Metazoa; phylum Chordata; class Actinopteri; order Pleuronectiformes; family Bothidae; genus Chascanopsetta; species Chascanopsetta lugubris. The sequence goes on from JAFBJT010088959.1 coordinate 14,924, forward strand.
AGGAATGAATTCAAAGGAATATTTTCAAAGCTTTACATCAAAGGCAGCCATTGAAATCCAGGTGTTCGGTGACGACGATATTAAGTCTCACCAAAGAAGTTCAACAAAGCCCAACAAAGGTACAGAGATCCTTTATAATGCCAGTGGGACATTACTGGAACATGCCGTCTTCTGTCGTGTTATAGGTGATATATTCAAAGTAATAATGTTCACACATGTAATCTTAAAGGTGAAAATAATATGTGATCTTATCAGTCAAGGAAGAATGGCAACCTATTTAGGGTGGATGCTGAGTCAGCACGTTTGCACCTCTATTCCTTGCATTCCTCTGCAGCGAGACGTTCAGGCTTTCATCCAATGATATTCAGTGGAGCGTTCAGTAAACTCTGGTTCATGCATCAAAGTGTGCAGAGCACAGGACATGGATGCTGTTCTCTTGTCATTCCTGCCGTTGAACCCCGTTGAAAGAGTCAGTACATGTGGGTTTGTGATGTCACTTTTTAAAGCTCCTTTGATCGTGGAGTGAGGTGTCACTGGGTATTCGTGTTTCAGTTGTGGCATGATTTAAATCAAAGGCATTAAAGGCAGGCATTGAAATCCTCGTTCACAGTGACATATAAGCAGCAATCTAGTGCGCGACTGCTGTCGTATCCATAGAAACTCACCGACCTAAGAGCATGGGAATGGAACGCGCACGTTTGCTCACTCACCCACTTGTGTTGTGACAACTTTTTCTGCTCATTCTGACGAGGTGAGGGGGTTTCACCTCACCCTACTTACTGTACCTTTAATGAATGTGATTGTTCTCCACAGACAAGTGCTTGTGGTGCATCAACACAGCAAACATGCGTCCAACATCAGTCGAGCCAGGAGGAAACTCCAATCCAGAAAATGGTACTATAACTACAACCTGTTGCATTATTACCATCATCGTATGATCCATGTTTGACGGTTGTATATGCTATTTGTTTTCCACAGGATGGGGTTTCACCTTTCTTCTGGGAACCGACTATGAGAGGAAGAAGCAGATGCTTCGGCAGGAGCGTCAGCGGGAGTACAAGCAGCACCTTGCTATGGTGCGATATTACCGCAGTGACGCGTTATCATACACGGCTCAGTGTTTCACTTTTGCTGACACCAGTCAAACCTCGACTCACAAGTCACCCGATAGCGCACAGCTCGTCCGCTGCAGAAGATTGTCAGAAGTCAGTTTAGTGAATTCACTGTGATCTATTGTAGATAACCGGCTCATTTTCATATGTAAAATAGACTCGGAAGACTGGTTAAAGCAGGGTCGTCAAACATACGGCCCACAGGCCCAAACCGGCCCGCCAGAGGGTCCAAACCGGCCTGTTTCAGAATTTCCTTTTTTGTACCGAGACAAAGGGAAGCATTTGGACTTGTTGTTGTTTAAAGGTAATTATGCTATGATATTTACTTGTTCGGCCCACTTGAGATCAAAGTAGGGTCTATGAGGCCGCTGAATTAAAATGAGTTTGACACCACAGCTTTAAATATTATGTACTGGATGACGCAGAGCGAATCACTGAAGAACGGGTGACATGAGGGGATGTAATCATTGTAATAATCATAAACGAATAGTAAGGGAGAGGGTAATGTATCAGTCAGATCCCTTTGGAAATATCTATAGTTGTAGGTCCCCTGTGAATGAACAGCTGCCTCAAAGACTTAGCTGAACTTTGATCTCTCATAGCAACTGAAAGAGGTGAAGAAGAAACAAAACAAACACCCAGATCAGAGCAGAGGAACAAAAAGAGCATCTCTTGTCAATTGCGAGGTCTTTTTTTCCAGAACAGCAAATCAACGTTTGGATCCGAATACATTCATCTAGGAAGGGATTCGGTTCTGTGGACTTCTATAACACCCACTCTCTTGACAGGTCCAGGCTTCAGACAGAGATCCCGTGCCCTCTGGAGCCTCTCGTCAGCCCACCCTGAAAGCCCACCCGGACCCTCCCCTTTCATCCGTGAGAGACTCGGGCACTATGACGGAGGCATGGCACAAGATAAAAACCATAGGGTCGTGGGATCCGAGCCAGCGGCGGCAAATGTGCTGGTTTTACTTCCGACCGACGGATCCGTGCAGCTCGGAGGAGGAGCCCACCACGGACGGGGAGGAGCAGTCGAGTCTGCGCCAAAGGAGGAGAAAGGCCCGGCTCACTCTGGAGCCGGTGGCTCCAGAGGAGAGGAGAGAACACGGGGCAAAGAGGTGTAGATTTACTACTCATGGGTTTGACCAACTTGGTGTTTCTCTGCTTGTACGGAACATCTGGGTCTCACCTGTTTGTCTGTGGCAGGGCGCCTCAGGACACGCAGGACATCAGGGCCTCTGCTGTTCAGGCTGAAAATAACAAGGCTTTGCTTTTGAATCCAGAGTAAGTGAGATGTGTTTGTGTCAGACCTGCTGCGCTCCTTAAAGGTGCAGTGTGTAACGATTGGCTGACCTCTAGAGGTGAAGTTGTATGTGGTATCCATCAGCTCACCCTCACCCTTCTGAGCCTGCAGGAGAACCTATGGTAGACTTCAGTTCCCGTGCATATACAGTAATGGGCTCATTAAAGGGTAAAGAAAATAAGAATAGAACATTTAAATGATTACATATTCATGACAATGTCAGAATGTATCGTTTCATAATATGTTTAAAAATGACTCTGCACCTTTAAACGTGATCCGAGACAATGACAGTCTTTATGCAAAGCCAGTGAGAAACCTCTCATTGGTTCTGGTTCATGCTGTTAGCTTGTGATACAGATCGGCCATGAACTGCGCAGCAGCGTGGATGGATGGATGCGGTCGGGCTCTGCTCTGATCATTCGCTGTCTCTTCATCTGCCTCAACAGGCCTCAAGTGGCCAACGGCACGAGGAGAAGCGGGAGAGCCAGTCGAGCCGCCAACACCCCTGAGTTTGCCATCGGGTTAGCGAGAGGTGGGTGAAGCCTTCCCGCGCCATGATGGTGAGGCGTGGGGTCACTCACGCAGTGGATGTGTTTGTGTGGAGCAGGAGCAGAGGAGCAGGCGGCTGCTCGCAGGAAGAAGGAGCAGTACAGGCAGGAGCTTCTGCAACAGATAGCCGAAAAGCAGAGGGACAAAAACAGGCAAGTGAATCACTTGATAACACAAGGGTTTATTTCTTACATCCTCAGCTGAGGGTCCATCTGGAGGTTTTTACTTCGTTGTGTTGTCGTCGTATTTTCGCTGTAGGGCTGCTGCTGGTTCTCCAACTCCACCTAATCATCACAAGACTCAAAATGGAACCACCAGTGATGAGAACGGGGCAAGAACTCCACCGAATCCTCATCTGCCTCATCATCAAAGTACGTTCAGATGTGCCTCAGTAGAACTGTAGCAAAGACTTACCCAGTTCGTGGTCTCAGAACCAAGGATTCGAATTCAGCTGGACCTCAGATGTTTCACCTCTCTCATCCAAGAGGCTTCTGCAGAGCGTGACGGTGACAAAGGCAAAGCAGCCTCCTGGATGAGAAGTGAAAGGTCCAGCTGCCCTCATGACCCAGAATGACCCAAGACCAGAAAAATGGGATAAAGTGTCCAGAATCTATCTTTGATAGATTTGACTACTGATTAGAAACATGTGTTCTCACCAGTCACACTGCTGCAATTTCCCTATTCACTACACCCGGTGCATCTTAAAGGGGACCTACTATGGTTTTCCTCCCCTTAGAGCTAAACACACTGTTGTAATGAAGGAGTATCACTAATAAACGGGTCAAACCCTCATAAAATGACCTAAACGCATGTTTGAGTAATTTAACAAAGACGGTATCAACTTCAGCAGGAGCAGCAAACTCTGCTGCTCTCAACACAGAACTCCCCTGACCTAAAGAGTGGCTGATGTTCTCTGATTGGACATATGCTCCTGCACCAGAGGATGTCAATCAAACAGGGACCCAATCAGGGAACGCCTCAGCCGAGCCAGCAGCCGGGCACAAAGACATGTGATGCTGAGGAGCCAGCGACAAACTGTGAGTAACACACCAGATAAACATGTTCCGTCTGAACTCTGACAGCTCCAGTTTACAGCGCGGTTAGCTGGTAGCCCTGGAGCTACCGGGTCTTAGCCGTTAGCTGTAGCTGTGCATCACGCAGTGTAATATCTTGTATCTCTTTGTATTTGAATCAAAGTCATACATTTAACAGCCGTGGCGTTTGTTTCCCACCGCCCCCCGGCCCACCCAGAATCTGAAAGTACGTGTCAAATGTGATAAATACTCCCCCCAACAACTTATTGTGTGACGATACGGTACGATCCACGATGTGAAGGTCACGATGATGATACGATACGGTATTATTGCAATATCTTTTTAAAGGGACAGAGTGATTTTTTTAGCAACATCTAGCCGTGAAAGAGCATGACATAATGACATACACCTGCCTCTTATGGAGGCAATGGAACTTTCAGGAATGTGTGTGTGTGTGTGTGTGTGTGTACATTTATTGAAACTACAGCAGAAAAGAAAAGCATTTGTGAACCTGTCACAGGCTGTAAAAATTATTTTTTCATTGAAAAAATGAACCCACTCATCTGTATGGGTGTAAATATTTACTTTTGATATTTCTGGTTTAGATCAAACTTCAGACCTTGAGTGGAATAATAGCTCGTGCGCATGGAGAACGAATAAGTCAGAACTCCTGTCATTCACAGAGACGCTGTTTGTTCTGTGTGTCTGTCTGACACCGACCTGTTTGCCTTGTTTCAATGATGCAGATCAACACCAGCAACAGCAGCTGTGGACGGAGCTGTGCATCAAGCAAAGAAGACTGCACAGACACTTCCTACATCCAGTCCGTTGTAAAGGAACAGGAGGACATCATGTGATGATCGGGGCTCAGCGGCGAGACGACGTCTCTGACATGTCCGCTGAAGAAACGTCTCCATGAAACGAGTCTCCATGAAACCTGAAGAGAGAGAGAGAGAGAAGACATGATGACAGCTTGGCCTTTCTGCACTGAAACATAACACAGAGCATTTCAGAATGTTGATGCCAATATTTGTTTTTGATTTTAATGATTTGTCAGAACTATTTCTACACATTAAAATACTTTTCTTACTGAACTCGATTTGACATGCTTTTTAAATTTATGTTTGATTAAGTGAAATCGTTCACCTGCATACAATTAATGGGTTTGTGTGATTAGTGTATTTGAAATCAATATAGGCAAAATACAAATAAAGTATTGATAGAGCTTATTAACACATAACAATATGCATTTATTATATGTTCATATATTGCATGTTTTGTAATTGTGTAGAGAAGTTGGACACCACATTTACTGTCATCAGTGAAAACTATTTTAAAAGAAAAAAAAGGAATCACAATAAGGTGTTGTTAGTGTGTAAATAATAGTTACTGTTTGTTGTTTAGAGAAATCATTTCATTTTGTGGGCTTGTATTGTCAGTCATGATGTGTTTTGTACTTACAACCTAATATGATCACAGGATGCAACAGGAATATATATTTGTGCTTATATAAACAATTGAATAATCACACATACAGGGCAAATATTATTGGTAATATTTTATTAACTTACTATTATTCTACTAATATACTGAACGGCTACATGACAGTATTCTAGTACAGTTGTTGTCCTAAATGTACTCAAACAACAGTATTACCTCCTCTCCACCTCACTTGGTATTTTTCACATATTTCCTCCACCTATAAAAAGTGGGTTATATATTAATTAATTCTGCGCTCGGTGACAACAAAAGAAATCCAGCCTTATGTAACCCGAGGAGCTGGTAAAGATCGTATTATTTACCTGGCAGATGTCTGAGGAAGGCAGGGGCAGCTCCAAACGGTGCGATATTCTGCGCTTTTATACGGACTTGTTTGGAAAATCTGGATGGTTTTTTCAGACTGAAAACACTTTATCATCATAACAGGCCAAAGAACAGATGAAGAGACACTTCAATTGGCACAATAGATCCCCTTTCATGCAAACACAGCAAATATAATGTCTTCCAACACATGGTCTACTTTTATGAAAACTTTTGAAATGTGAACTTTACGAACTGTGATAACAGACATTTTCATTTCTTAATAATTTTAGAATGGCTTACACAGTATATGATTAGCCTTATATACAGTATACGATTAGCCTCTATATACTAGTGCAGCAATGCATCTGCATCGTGATGGATTAATGGCATTTCCTTTACAATTCCAAGTCAGCCGTCAGCCATTGAAAGCAGCAGCTGTTCGGAGGTTGACAAAACATGTAAAACATTTATAATACTTTATTTATTCTGTCAAAATAAGTGGACATCAGTATATATGAGAATTTGTGATCAACTTTCAACTTGGATGGAACAAAGTCACATTTGTCTTCAGGCGTATCCCTAATATTATGGCTCCACTTTATCACCATATCATTAGCCAAGAGGACTTAGCAAAGCACTTCATCAATCTCATTTTACAGCAGACCTGATTTTATTACTGGTGGTGGAGGGGGGGTGGGGGGGGGGTGTACACAGTTTCTTGGATACAAGTTCAAGAGATCCAGATGGTCCCGAGAGCATCCAGCTGCTCTGTTTGCTTACATTTGTTTCCATTTGGGTTTTGCTGCCAGTTTTCTTCTTCGTTCGTCTGAATTCAGATTTTTTTGTTTTTCTTTGAAAAAGACGAGCTGGCAGACGATGGCAGCAGTTTGCGCTTCAACAGTGTGTTTTCATTGTCTTCTACAATGCTTTTGTGTTTGTCACTCTCCAGATGCTTCGTCTGGACGGGCGCAGCAGAGTCCGGCAGGGAGACCTGGCTTTGAACCCGCTCACCACACAGAGTCAGTGTCCGTCTTCACATGACACAATGTGCTCATTTTAAATGTCTATATAGTCGCTGAAGACAACTTTCAAAGCCCCCACACAAAATGGCTGTCCGTCACCGTTTGTGCTCTCAACGTGTGTTTTTCTGTCGTTTGTCTCTGCGTCTCCCCCTAGAGGTGATGCTCGGCATGGCGCGTCTCCCCTCAGTGTTGGAGAGCTTCTTGAAGAAAGGTCCAAGCAGAGGAGACAGCACGAGACACTTGAGCAGCAGGTTCGACGTGGGATAATGTTTCAGATTTGTCAACGATACATAATCATTTAGTATGAATCATATGTGACCCTTGGCTAAGCACTTTTTATTCGCATCAGAGGCAAGTCCTCTCTATGGGCGGCCATGTTGCATTACCATGATTTTACCAAAGCCTGGAGGGACAAGCTATATTTTGGATTTTAATGACAACTGACGGCTTCCTTATATTTCAACCGCAACAATCAAAGTCACCATTAGATATCATTATTCCTACGCACTGTCCCTTTAACTTATTGGAGAAGTGGCGGACGAATCTTCTAGCAGAGTATGTCGAGAGATGAGCAGGCAGAGGTCAAAGGTCGTCCGTGACAGTGCATGAACTTTCAGGTCAAAGAATATAAGGAGCGCTTGAGAAAAGAAAAAGAAGCGGAGGAGCAACTAGATGCCAAGATCAAGGCTGAGACAACGGCGTTCAATCCCTGGGGGCGAAGCGGCGCCGGCGCTCCGATAAAAGACCGAAACGGCCAACTCATCAGTAAGTCCGCTCCCAAACCAGGTCTCTCTCTGGATCAGCAATTCGACATAATGACCTGGAACTGTTTCCATGTGCGCAGGTAACTTGACTCACATGCACAAGATCAATATGGACACAATCAAGAAGTCCATGGTGAAGGACGGTGAGCAAACCCTGAAGAAGGGGGATGAAGAGTCTCCTGCAGGTTCGGCTCCAACCACTTATCGAATACCAGGTGTGTTTATGACTGAGCCTGAGATCTGTTGTGGTATTTATTCTCATTTCTTTGCGCCTCTTTAGTCAGACTGTGCCAATATAAATTCATGACTGAGTCAGCAAGCACACTATATATGCATATATATACATATATATATATATATATATATATACATATATATATACATACATATATATATATGTATTTGTCTCCGCAGACGTCCAGTATCAGCCGACGCAGCAGCAGCGCGACATGACTTACAAGGAGGAGCTGAGGCAGCAGGTGGGTCTCAGACCACCGTCGGTGGCCTGTTGAACGGTTCTGACTCAACACAACACGGAACCACTCCGCTGTCTCTCAGACGTGTCCCCGTGCAACCCAGCAGATCGCAGACAACAAGAGGAGGAGGGAGGACGAGAGGAATCGAGAGCTGATGGAGGAGCAGAGGAATCGGGAGAGGATAGAGGAGGAGAGGATTCAGTTGCAGAAGAACTACGAGGAGGAGAGAAGGATGGAGGAAATGAACGGGCAGGCGAGGAGCTGCATGTTTGAGCCCAAGGCGCATCACCAGCAGGGGGAGAGGAAACGGGAGCCGTCTCCTCCCGTTCCGGCCCTGGGGAGGCAGACGAGGGGCAGCGTGGCCTCCGGACCCTCCTCCGCCGGCGGCCGTCCGCTCTCCTCCAGGGGCGTAAGTCACTCCGTCGGGAGATGAAGCAAATATCTCTTTGAGCTTATCCTCAGAAAAAGTGCAAATCAAATCCGTGCCTGCTGCAGAAACAGGAAACCTATCGCCAGCGCGTCGGACCCGAACCGCACGAGGAGAGGACGCTGCCGCCGAGCCACGATCCGGAGCCGTCCCCTCCGGCGCAGCGGAGCCTGAGGAACAACGTGGTGTCGAGGTCCTGCTCCACCGTCAGACCTAAAGATCGGCCACCGGTGGAGGAGAAGACGGCGCCCCGGAGTTTCCAGGCGCAGCGGCGAGCGCCGTCCCCTCCCGTCCCGGCTGTGCTGAGCAGCCTGAGGAACGGCGCCGCATCGGGATGGAGCTCCGTCGTCCCGCAACTCTCCTTCAGGAGGGTAAGTCAGCGCCGCGCTCCAGTTACCCCGTGATACCCCACTGTGAACTCACCGGCCTTTACTCTGTGCAGGGTAACAACCCGGGGGCACAGAGTCGGCAGCCGGAGGATAAACCCCCCTCAGAGGGTAAATGTCAAATTGAAAACACTGGAGTCGCCTTCTCTGATGCCCCCGTCCTCCTCCGCCTCCTCCTCACTCCTCTCGCTGTTTGTTCCAGAGCGCCACCATGAGGTCATCAGACACCTCTCCACCATCCGCCAGGCCCTGAAGAAGGAGCAGGAGCGTCACTGCGCCCCCACCAACAGGTGACCGTCCGACGGCGGGAGCAGGTGAAACACACACCAGAATAAAGGGGATTTCCTCACTGCTCACTTCAACAAAAAAAACAAAGAATGATTTCATATGGTTCATTAAGAGTGTAAAACGCTCCGCGCCCCTTCGGGTCCAGGTTCACCTCCTTCACTGCATTGTACAGTTCACTCTGAGCTTATAACTGCACCTGCCCTGACAGTGACACGTCCCCCTCTATCTGTCATCACCTTGCAAACTCCTGAGGGTTTGGCTGCAGGGCCCTTTGAGCCCAGCGGGTGCTTGTGTTTCTGTTCCACCTGTGGAACGGAAAGACAGAATAAGTCTGTGCCTCCTGTAAATGTTACAGAACCTGTTTGACAATAATAAGAACCGTGTCTGAAGAGGAGCCAGGTTCATCATTCGTTATAGCAGATCATATAGATTTTGCTGTGTTGCCTTGGTAACATGTTATTTTTGGATTGGCTTTATCTTACAAATATAAACCGTCTGATATTGCATCTATTTGAAAAATACATTTATTAGTGAGAGCTCACACCTACATTCAAATTGGAGCTCCTCCTCCTCATTGCTGGGCCGGATTGGACCCTCTGGCGGGCCGGTTCTGGTCCACGGGCCGTACGTTTGACATCATCCTGCTCATAAACATACAATTCAACCCAAACTCTGGCCGAGGTCGAGACAAGAAAGACAGAAAAAATTCAATTCATGAATGGAATTATAAAATGTGTCATGCTGGTGACAATAAACGTTCTAAACAGAACCGTGTCTGGAAAGGTTGTTATTCTGAGTTCTGTTCGGTTTCAGGCCCAGGTGATGACGAGCGGTTCCTCCTTCACGGAGGCCGCCGTGTTTCTACAGTAGGCGAGAAAGGACAAAACTGGACTTAGGGAGAGTTTTTTTGTTTTGGTTTCCTGGAGGCCATTTGTCAGAGGAAGTGATTTGGAAGAGCTGCAGTCAAAGCTCACGTGGGAAACATGATGTTTCATGTGCTAATGTGGGAAAAGCTCCAGACTCCTCAGGTGACGCCTTCACATCTTCATGCTTCTCATGTGTCAGACTCTCGTGACTCCCATTGTCCCCATTTCACTTCTGTTCTTCCATTTCATCGTCTGCGATGCAGTCGGTGTTTTAATCTCCACTGAGCGTGGATTTGCAGTGTTTGCGGAAATTTCAAATCAGTTTAAAAACAAGCTGGATCCTTTGGTCGAGTGATTGTTGCGGTTATGTCTTCGAGACATTCTGCAGGCGGCGGAGTTCCACTGTCATCGATGATTTAAAGGTGCTGAGGATCGAGGTCAGTGACGATGTCGAGCGACTCCAGACAACATTTTCCTTTATTTCTTCACTTTGTCTTCTCCTCTGCTCTCATCCATCGTGAGTCACACACAGAACCATCACGGCGTTCAGCTCTGAACATCAGCACTGGAGATGCAGCAGGGAGACATTTATCATTACGTGTTATTAAGCCCCGGATGAACCATTTCCGTCCATGAGTCAAAGCCAGATTCATTCTGAAGATGTGTGACGTGCGTCCCCTCGTGGAACTGAAGCAGTTAATGTCGCATCATTTCCACCACTGTTGTTCTCCACTCATCTTTTGTGCGCTGGCTTATTCAACAGGAATGAATATTAAACAGGAGGTGTCAACTCCATGCCCGTTGCTCAGAGGCACGAGGTGGGACCGATGTCTCATGGTGGTCTGTTCGCATGTGATGGTGTGGCAGCTTCTCCCTCTGAGGCAGTTCGAGTGACCCTCAGTGATTAAGCTGTGGTCAAGACTTGCTGTAAACAACTCTGAAGCTGAACCTGATCGGACCCTCTGGTGGGCCACTTCTGGCCCGCGGGCCGTGTGTTTGAGACCCCTGTTCTAAAGCACGTGTTAAACCTGGGGTGATGTGGCCCGTGAGAGCATCCAGGTAAAAGACTGTCCAAGAATAAAAGTCTATGACCTCTGGTGAGTTACACAGGCCGCAGTATATTCACCGACACCCCCTAAGAAAAGGCCCAATGCGTTCTGGTAGAAATGCCCCGTGACCCAGATTGCTGGATAATCGGTGGAAGATGACATGAGATAAATAATAGATAAAAGAATGAATAATGAAATACGATGACAGTTATTTTTCGATATGTTAAGCATTAATTACATTTAGTCCCACAATTAAAACCGCCCCCCGAGAATATACCAAAAATACCGATGTGGCCCTCAGTGAAAATTACTCTAGAGTCTAGAGTAAGAAACAGTTTGTACATCTGGATGATTTCACACTAATTATGATATATTTAAGATGAAGACAGGTTCTGCGTTCATGAACCCAGCCGGAGCGCGAGCGCAGCATCGGCCGAGTACGAACCGGCGGTGAACCTCAGATTAGACGCGGCTCTGACGCCCTGAAACCCGGCAGCACGGCTCTGCAGCGATACTGTACCGATGTGTCCGTCTCAGCGCGTTGGCAGACGTGCGCATTCAAGAATACACTTTACATCTCGCCGCCAAAGCCCGAGCCCTGCTGCAGCTCAGCCCACCGAACGTCTGGTCGCAGAGCAGAGGGGCTAATAAGGGGCAAATCATCTCGTCTAACAGCCCAGTAATGGGCGGCTATTATTGTGATTATGACCCTGTTTGAGCCCTCCTCTGACAGTAATGAGGCCAGCGGAGCTGTAATCACTTCGTAATGTGGTGAGCCGCGCTGGCACATGCGAGCCAGCGCTGGAGAACGATGGTAGAGAGGAAGCTGACGGCTGAGAGTTCTCACATGAGGCCAGACGCCAACGACACACAGGCTGTGGGAGGAAATGAACGTGTTCCCAGAGGATGTGTCACGTAACACCAAAGTGCGCACTCTGCTCGGCCCGGCTCGGAGGGACCAAGCAAAAAGAAAGGTTTAGCGTTTTTAAGTGTTACCACCTGCGCGGCCCGAGGATCGGAGAGGGATGCTGCGTATTATATCATCTCACTCGCTCGAAACCCACGGCAACGGGAGGGCGAACCCGAGCCGGGTGGAGATCGTGGGATTAAAGCGGGAAGCGTGAACATGTCCCTGCATGAAGGTGTAATCCACCAGGCTGCATGCGCAGCATATATGATCCTCAGGCCTGAAATCCAAGTAAACAATCAGTGAGACCTCCATGAAGGATTGTGTGTGTGTGTGTGTGTTGGCTCCAGCAGACTAACATGACAGTCTGGACATGGTACTTTAATCCAATGGCGTGTCCAGTGTTACAATATTCCATGGTGTCCTGTTCCAGGGCAGTCTGCTTCAGTGTGGAAGCGTGGGAAAGCAGAGCTGCTGTCTGAACCAGGCCAGTCAGGGGACCCCTGAGGTTTGTGTGTGTGTGTGTGTGTGTGTGTGTGTGTGTGTGTGTGTGTGTGTGTGTGTGTGTGTGTGTGTGTGTGTGTGTGTGTGTGTGTGTGTGTGCTCGTGTGTGTGTGTGCTCGTGTGTGTGTGTGCTCGCATGTGTGTGTGTGCACAACCTTGTGTGTCTGTGCTGCAGCTGTAGCATCAGAGTGATTCCAGCGTATCCGGTGACATCATCCAAACCCAAACACTGTGCGTATCAGGCTACTGTGTGTGTGTGTGTGTGTGTGTGTGTGTGTGTGTGTGTGTGTGTGTGTGTGTGTGTGTGTGTGTGTGTGTGTGTGTGTGTGTGTGTGTGTTTGTTTTTATTTTTATATTCTGGTGGAAAGGCACAATCCAACCCATCAACCATTCAGACAAATGTCCCCTTGGGGACAAAAGTTAAAGTCCACAAGTAGAAACTCATTTTTTGGGTTGACGGCTGTGTGTGTGTGTGTGTGTGTGTGTGTGTGTGTGTGTGTGTGCGCGTGCGCGTGCGTGTGTGCCTGCAGACAAGGGCTGCTTCCAGTTGTTTCTAATCAACAATAGTGTGTCATCATTAGATGTTCGCTCGGTTTACATTGGTCATATCGGGAGGAGACACATTTTGTTCATCAGTTGAAACGATTCAAAGTTTTTCAGTAATTAAAAGCTGGACTTGTTTCACGCTAAAACGAAGGCACAGCTTTGGAGTTGTCGTTGTTTATTGGTCGTTATGTTTGATTTGACTGGTCCGGCCTCTGGAGATTGTTCAAACTGGGCCGTACGAAGGATCTGCTCCTGATGTCAAGACAAAGAGATCAAGACATTACAGCAATTTATACGCAATGAAAATCATTTCATCAATCTTTTTTTATGAGGAAAGTAAAATAGGTCTCAAGTTGTATTATGAATGACATTTAAAACCCTTAGAATTTCATACATGTGCGTTTCCTGATGCTGTGGGAAACATGTTGAGGCTCCAAAGACACAATGAGCAGACGGATCAGGGGATGGCAGCAGTTTGAAAGTGTGAAGTCATTCTCTGTCATCTCCATCAGAACATCTGGGATTTTCCACGTCGGTGTGCTTCGGCCCAACCAACCGAAGAGACATCGTTCAAATCGGAAAGACATTTGGATTCTCGCAGCCTTCACAACATGATTCATACGTTGGATGGAACCTCCTCATTATTGGGTCCTTTGGGCCCGAGTTTACAGAGTCACACCTCCGCCTTTAAATCAAATTAGAGAGGCAGTGAGTCATAATCCTCTTTCTTTCCCGCCGCGTGTCGTCACTCAGGGGCCGTCGAAGAATCATTTAGAAATTAGATTTCTGCACATCCTGATCCAGTTTGTGTTCTCTGGGCAATTAACAAAGCAGCCTTCATCAAGATAAAACGGCAGACATCAAACCGATGCCGAGGCTCGACAAACAATTATGATGAAGTCTTTGTCTCCGATAACAAATACACACCAGAAAGAAAACACTTTTCCGATACATTTGACTTGAATTGTCGCAGAATTCATTGAATAGCTGTCAGAAATCTCCAGCTCTGGTTTCACCTCCGATACTCGTCCATGCAAAGAACGTTACACGAGTGATTATCAGGTCGGACAAAGCGAAGGCAATTTAGTGAGTGTGATGAAAGGAGAATGGCCGCGATCAACGGCGAGGCGATGCTGAGATGTGCGCTGAGAATCCACTGAGCGCTGTCGGCTCCGCTCTGACCATCTCTGACGGCGATGGATCGATTCATAAATCCATGCTGCTTTTGGACGGCGCCGGCTTTCTTTGTCCGTGGCGCGTCGGCGTTTCTCTGCGGGACACGTCCTCTTCACCACAGTTGGACATCATTCATGAGACAGGGGAGAGAAGGGGTTTCTGTGGCGAGGGAAAGTCACCATGTCAAGCATTAGAATAGGAACCAATGCAGAGAGTAGATTTAAAGGTGCAGTGTGTACGATTTGGTGATATCTAGTGGTCAAGTTGCATGTTGTATCCATCACCTCATCTTCACCCCTCCGAGCACGAAGGAGAACCTGTGGCAGCCCTCGGTTTAGTACGTCCACTCTGGGCTACTGTAAAAACATGGCAGCCCCCGTACAGAGGACCCCCTCCAAAGTAAACATACAATAATGGGCCCATTTAATAGAAAAATGTGGGTGATAATAAAAATTGTTTGGCTGCATTTTTTCCACCAATAGAAGTGACAAAAATAAGTGAAGTCTTACATACTGCACCTTTTAAAGGGATATTATGACATTTTGGTGAAATAATTTAAAAATAATTCAGGACACGGTGGCATTTGCAGTCATCATTTTGTTACTCACTCTTGCAGTTGTGATTGTATTTCTTGGATATAAGCGAGCAGCATCCACAGAGAGAGAGAGAGAGAGAGCGAGCGAGAGAGAGAGAGAGAGAGAGCGAGCGAGCGAGCGCACAGGCAGCTGCAGAGCTGCTCCATGGTTCCTGGTGGAGCCTTTGGCCGTTGGTTGCCTTGCTCTAACCTTCCTCTCCTCGGGCCTTCACCGAGCCTGGATGAGAGATGTGGAGGTTGCTTCGTGCTGATTCCTCGTCTGCATGATGATTCTCTCATGCTGCCGTTTCAGAGCGAACTCCTGGCGCCGAGCAAACACCTCATACAAATCACAACTGTGTCACTTTTTCTGGAAAACGTGACGTGACCATTGATAAGTGAATTTCAAACCAAAATGTTGCCTAATGCCCCTTTTTCCACTGTTCGTAATGTAATTCATTCATTCAGTCCTGACGTGCTTTTCTATTTCTATTCATGTATTCATGAGTCAGAAGTGCAGTGCCTTGGTTCAGGACATCATCTCAGACCTGAGCATGAAGGGGTTTATGAGTGAAGGAGAGGATTCTGTTTGTCATGTGCGATGAGTTGAACCCTGAACCCTGATCAGACTCACACTCGGCAAATCTGTTGAGCTTCATATCTCTGCGCATGTGGAGGCGATGGATACGCTCTGCATTTTGATTTGCACATTCTATTCAATCACTCCCAAACACAGTGTTCATCACTGCAGATAGAAGCATCAGTTGCACCATCGGGTCGGAGGAGCCCGACCAATTGTACCAGACTGTGGAACGTTACGGAACCAATTTCAGATTAGGAATCGGCACCACGATGAAAGAAAAAGAGGATTGTATAAATAACTCTATAAGCCATGTTCAGCAGTATCCAGTTTAAACATACGTTTCCAGGAAAGTCGCCACACGCACCTACAAAACTCTTCCCCTGAATTCTTCAGGGTTGAATTGTTGTGGTTGTGTTGGAGCTCGTTTAGTATTCACACGGCGCGTGTTGCTTTACTCCAAGGCTTTTCCAGCACTTGACAGATGATGATGGCACAAGAAAGTGACGACCCACCAGGGTTTCCTTTGCCCTTCTATCCAGTGCTGTATAAGCCACTCGGTCTGACCCGAGCATCATGTGCCTCCCATTAATTAGAGTCTCAATGTGTTGCTGATTTAGCTCAGTGGTTTCCAAAGACCCAGGGCCCATAATTTAATCAGCAAATGTAATCGTAGCTCATGGAGCGATGACTCCCCAGTGGAGCCATGACCTTCTGAGCTGGGTCATGACCACACAGGCAGCAGGTCCCTCGTCGGCAGAAGCTTCGGTTCTCGCGGTCCATCGCCGTCACGTGAAGCTGCCAACGCGGCACCGTGACTCGTCTGCTTTGAAGTAATGAACATTCCTGTCGGCCCGGTTCACCTGCATCAACGTGTGTGCAAGAGGTTCTGATAAGCATTTCCCCGTCCAGATACCGATCCAGCACATGGACTGTATCACCTCACGCTCAGGCCCAATCTGAAGTGGATAAGAACTCATGTCTAAAAGTTGCATCCTACTCACTGAATTGAAGTGATTACTATTCTAACTTGTTGACCTTATCAAGGATGCAGATGTGGCGTTTACATGGCTTGTAAGAATAGCTCATGTTGGAGCGCGTATTCCAGTCACAGCTCAAACCAACCAGTTCTTCTGTGTTGATGTGTGATGCTCGGTCACTGGCATCCTTGTGTTGACAGGGAGAGCGAGGGTTGGACTCGGGATGGTGATGTTTGTGGTGCAGCAGCAGGTGTGGATGAGCAACTCAATGAAAGAGTTGCATTACTTCATGCACTCAGAAACCAGTGAAGTGTGTGTGTGTGTGTGTGTGTGTGTGTGTGTGTGTGTGTGTGTGTGTGTGTGTGTGTGTAATGACAGGATAATGAGGTTGCCCATGAGGCTGTCTCTGCCCATGAGTCACTGACTGTCTGAGATATTGCCATTGATGTGAGTCTGACACTCAGGGACATGATGTTGTGTTGTTGTGTAAACCTTTTCTCGACTCAGGAGTGTGTGCTCTCACTCTGTCATGGCAGAGTCAGTGTGTTTCCACTGTGCCTGCGTTTGCGCTGTACAGAGATGAAAAATACACATTATACATAACTGCACTATTTTACGGAGTTAATCTCGGCTAAACCTTAATTAGTCCGTAACAAACGTAGCTAATCCAGCGAACTCGCATCCATACAGTGTTCATTTCACCAGAGACGGAACCAGAGCAGAGCTGCAGGCGGCAGTTGCACACGTTCCGAGGGGATTGGTGCAGGTTGTTCCTGGTCGTTCCATCGATGATCAGACACTGTGATTGATCTCCTGCTGCTGTGTCTGGCCTTTGGAGACTTAAACACCACGTTCCACTCAGAATACACCCAACGTGGTGATTTCCTCTATAACGAGACATAACTCTGGAAGAATAGACGGAACCGCCCATGTGTCCGACGGAATTACAGTGGATGGATCCACACCTTATGATCACCGGCCAATGGCAGCACTCGGCGCCAGTGCAGGAAGTCATCTGTCCGTTATCTGCCGTAACATTTCCCCTAAAGCCAGTCAGACCACTTCTGCCAGGGTTAGAACCCATCACGTCATGTGGAGGACGGAGCCACTCTAAGTACCGCTCCACTGTAGTTGTTATGACTTTCAGCTCATCTCCACTGCGCTTTAACCCCTTATGTTTAGTGCATGAGCCTGAGTGTTGCTGATTCGTTTAAACAGTGTTGTGGGGCCATTTAACTTTCTGTGTTTCCCATGAACAGAGACATTGTGGTTGTGTCTTGAATTGATTTCTCTTACGTCACCTGAAACCCTGCTTTTCCATTTTGAATACTGTGCATGTGTACATGTGCACCCCCGGGGGTGGGGGGCAATAAACTCCCCATCCAACTGCACCCAATGATGCATACATCAAAACATGCATATGTTGTCATATATTTTTAATTCAGATCCACCTTTGTGTGGATCCGTGCCAAAACGTACTGATTTACTTTTTGGGCAATGACTCGTCAAGTTGAACAGAAATCGAAGACAAAACAAAAAAACTGTTTGTAGCAGCCACGGGGGAGAAATGCTTCTGCTGTATCCGACTCTTTTACTGAGATCAACATTTTAAAAGTCAGACGGCAGCTCCTCCTCACCCGCCGGCCAAGCCGAGCGCGGCTTTCCAGCCTCCAGCGCTCGGGACCTGCGTCCTCTCCGGCCGATTCCTGCGCCACCTCTGCTGACCTCTGCCTCGGAGCTCGCTGCCCGGTGCACAGGTTCGGTCGGGCCGAGCTCCGAGCGCCCGCCTGCTTAAATCAATGCTTATACACCCAGACTCAGCGATGGCAGCGAACAATACTCCAGCCTGTGGTGTCTGCGTTCCATTTGCCTCTAATGTTGCTGTAGCATTTGGGAGCATGATCTAATCAGGGGCTTTATGGTTATTGCACTTCATGTGAGATGGGATGAGCAGTGTTTGTCAGTGACACTGGAGCCTGAGTAATGTGTGTGTGTGTGTGTGTGTGTGTGTGTGTGTGTGTGTGTGTGCGCGTGCTCTTTGAATCTCTCCTAACCGCATCCATGGGACTCTGGAGGGTTTCCCTCTCTGCTGGAGTCTCCTGGGGACCACATGGGGTTTTTCTCTTTCCGCCCAAATGGAAACGAGAAGTGCAGCGTGAAGTGAATGTTCTTCTCGTATAATGATCCCGACACTCACTGAACCGGTGTACTGTGCCTGCACCATGTGATGAATTGTCCAATGGGGCAGCACAGTGGTCCCCTGCCTGAATCGGCCAGGTGAGTGGTTTGTATCTACATACAAGGTTTGCATTGATTATCTCCAACTACTGAGGTTTCATCCCCAAGTCCAAAGACACCATTCTTGACCAATGCTGGCTGGAAATGGTCACAGCTCCTCCACAGTTTTCAGGTATTAGTTAAAGGTGCAGTGTGTAAGAGTCAGTCATTTTTGTCACTTTCAAAACATCACAAAACAATTGTATACTGACATTTTCATCCATTTACAATCGCTGGAATAATATATTTGTCTCGATTACCCTCAACATGGGGAGGGGGTCCTCTGACGGGGGGCCGTCATGTTTTCACAGTAGTTAAGGTGGACGTATTAAACATCTTTTGAGTTTGGATGACAACTGAAGTCTTCCATAGGTTCTCCTGCATGGTCAGAAGGGCGAGGGTGAGGTGATGAATACAACACGCAACTTCACCTCCAGATGTCACCACATCTTACACACTGCACCTTTTAGGCTTTGGCTCAAAAACAACACAGAGTTTGATCCTAAAAAAAGGTTT
>JAFBJT010088959.1:38864-59917 GCA_016785325.1 Chascanopsetta lugubris
CGGCGGGGGAGGAGAGGGCCGGGGGAGGGGAAGTGCGGGGGAGGGGAGGCGGGGGGGGCCGGGGGGGGGGGTGAATAGAACCAAGGTTGAGTTGCCTTAGGATGGAAAATCAAAACCACCGAATGGTAAAGGCGCCTTAAGGGGTTAAGGATTTCTAAGTTGATACATGAAAAGGGATTGTGGGAACTGGAGAGGACCAACATGTATATGGACGGGTGCATGTCCTTTAGTGCAGGCGGAGAATCACTGACCTCCGCGTCCTCCATCCCTGCCAGCTGGCTCGCTGCCCGATGGGCTGAAGAGGCAGATGCTGAACTGGGCCTGCGTGGAGCTCTGCAGCAGCAGTGTCTGGCAGTACTCCATGATGTTGGCACAGACCTGGGGACAGAGGGCAGCACCTCCTCAGGTCAATGACAGTTCACACCTGATGAGTAAACCTCAGGACACGGTGGTTTAGAGCCATTGTTTTCTTTTGACGACCTCGAATCTGCTCATGACAAACGGTACAATTTAGTGGAAAACTCATTCGACCAATCCTTCACCTCCTGGACACTCGACTCTTGTTTTAATGACTAAAAAAAATGTTTTCTTCTTCTTCTAACCTGTTGCATGGCCACCTCCATCTCTTCTCGGCGTTCTGCTGAATCTCCAGGCACGGCGATCTCAGCCTGCTTCAACAATCTCTCGCGTTCGCTCCCCACAAGGTAGCCGAGCAGAGACAGACACAGACGCTGGAAAACACCACACATGTCGCTGGCTGAGCCCTTCACAATATACCACCAGAGATGTAAATGCAAAGCTCCCATTGAAAGCGCCGCAACAATCCTAAAACATGGAAATACGTCGGCACACGCGAGTATTTCACGTCTCGAAATCGTACGTCTCGTACGTCGCTAAGCTCACGGAGTTGAGAGCAAACCTGGAATCTGTTAATGTGGCCCTGGAATTCCATCAGTGCAGCTCCGCTGACTTCCCCACCTGCCTCCAGGATCCCTGAGAGGACGAGCACTTCATGAGCATTTTTGACATAAAGCCCAGCTGTGTTCATACAAGGTTTGCAGAATGGAAATAGTCATGTTTCATTTTGACGTGCGAGGTTTTCTTTGTACCTGGCAGAGCCGTTTTACTGATGATGCCAGTGAGCAAGGAGAGCTCCTGCAAAGATCCCATGCTCAGCTCCTGACAGCGCAACAGGGACTGAATGGTGTCGGCGTGGACTATCAGCCACTGCAGGACCTACAAACACATTCACAAGCACACAGGTTTTTCACATTGAATGTGAAATGTTTAATTTCCCAGCCCATTGACCCAAGATCGGAAGAGTGTAATATGTCGTATTTTACCACTTTTTGGATGAAAAAACGGCATAATATAGTATGTTTTTTTTGATGAAAAAAAGTCTCATAAAAAAAAGGATGAATTAAAAAAACAAGTCGAGTAAAGAAAAATACAACAAAAATCCAACCCTAACACCCATTTAAGCTTACCTGTGCTGCCCCCTGCTGGTGATTCACAGTGGTTGAAGTCAAGATCACCTGGAAAAGTCTCAATGCTGGTAAGAGAATCTGCCTGTAGCGATCCATGGGACTGGGAATGAAGCCTGATGGATCCCTCATTAACCTTAAGGCCACAAATACACAAACCAACAAAAGCCATGATGATTACTATTACATAACTATTACGTTTAACACAATAGAATAACATACAGTACAAAGGATGGGACAAGTTGCTGACCACTAACATCACTCTGCCAGCTGCTGTGAAGATTGAGGTTGTCGTGATTCCCTAAAAAAAAATTATATATATATATAAATAAATGTCCTACCTGTGTGAATCACTGTCAGGCAACATGTCAAACACCTGACACTCCATCAGCTGGGCCACTAATCCACAGCGCAGCAACTCCACAGCTCCCTGGCCTGTCTTTGCCACACGGGTCAACAGAGCCTGAAAACACAGGTATGATTGTGTACAGATGTTTTACACATACATGCCTGGTTTCACTTTGAACAAATGTATGAAACAGCATGTGTCTGGAATAGAATCTCAGTCCTCCTAACCATCTTGCTCTCGTAGGTGTACAGCGGTTTGAGGAGTGGTGGCTGAGGTGTGAGCAGACCCTGAAGGGCAATGTCGTCGTGTCGCAGACTTTCCACCAGCGACCGCAGGTACCCACTGTTGCAGACATAAAGCAACCACTGATTCTGGCGATCAATTGACAGGATCCGGTCAAGTGCGGCCAGAGCGAGCATCTGAGAGAAAAGTAAGAAGGACAAGAGTGCTCAGTGGAGGCTCTCTTCCCTAACGAGGCAAGAGAGGGGAAGTTGGCTCTTACCCTGCTGAATTCATGGCCATCACAGGCATCTCTGCACACGACATCCATGAGAGATTTGCCATAACTTTCGATGATTGCAAGGTTCTCCCTCTGCAGTTTGGAGAATCCATCTTCAGGTGCAGTGAGTCGTTCCCACATAGCTTTTCCGGCTGAAGGAGGGATGGTGTGAAACAGTTTAGGAAAACGGCCGGAAAAGACCGTTCTCTTGTCAAGTAAACATGTTACGGCAATGGACCTGTTTGTAGAGTGTCTGGTTCCTCAGGTTTCTGGGCAATTTGAAGGTAGTACAGAAGAGAGCCATATAAGTGAGCACGCAGACGCTGGTATCCACCTCCTTAAAAACACACAAGAAAAAAAATCAGAAATTTTTAAGACAATTCATCACCACAGCAAAATCCATAACAGGGTCTACAACAGCACTGACCAGTGCAGAGGATGAAATCCAGCAGCTTGCGGAGGATCAGGTGCAGGGCAGAGTTGGCAATGGAAGCAAAGCCTAAGGATGTCTCTAATCCCGCCCCCTGCTGCTGCTCAGACAGCACTGACTGACTGAGGTGGGCCGTCAGAGTGAAGACCGCCCCCGCAACAATGGGCATCAGTTCTCCTGCTGCATCCTCGGACAAAACCTGGACAAGTGGAAAACATTAATTCCGTTTCACTGACAGTCTTTCGCATCAGAGAACAGTGTCCTCGCTGACCTTATCATGCAGGTCGAGCAGCAGATCTCGGATGATGAGCTGTCGGTCGTCGGCTGGTATGAGATCGGCAGGGCAGGCGGTGAGCAGCGTCTCCACCAGGCTCCTCCAGGACTGTAACGCGTGGCGCTTTGCACTCAAACTTCGGCGGACGCGGTTTCGTTCCACCACCTGCTGCAGGATGGAGTTGACCTCCTACAAAGTACAGACGGAAAACGGGGAAGAGGAGAAGATCGTGTTCAATCCAAAAGAAGTCACGGCACCAGGCGGACATTTTGTTTCGACATTATATCGGTCCATGGATCCATTTTTACTTACCTCTAGTAACAGGGGCCTCTGTCCGATAGCAGCCATTCCTTGCAGGGCGTTCACCTCGGCAACCAGCACTCTGTGGAGCAACTGTGAGGAAAGGTACAATATACAATAAACACCTTTAACGACCTCGGAGGAAGAGTAACAATAAAAATATTCAAACACAACCCGCAAGAGAAAGAGAATTGCATACTAAACAGGGACAAACTCACCTTGACGTTGCACACAGTGTGGCCCTGCTCATTGATGTGCTCACAGTTGGAGATGACCTGCTCTATCTGGGTGCGCTCAAAGAAGTCTAGCTGCAGAAGCTCAGGTATGTCCTGACTGAATTCAATGGCATCCAGCACACTCAGCAACTTTCTGCGCACTGTCAAACAAGGGAAAGAGGAAAGGCTCAGTCAAAAACGACCTTTGACAGAAACAAGACAAACGTAAACTCTGTCAATGCAAATTGTACAACAACCAAATGTATCATAGTCATCACTAAGATATTACAAACCTTTCGAAACTGTGTCAAAATGCAGGAAGCCACTGACTGATCTGGTCTCTTCCTCCATCCCCGACTCACCATCAGCTAAAAGGAAAATTCATGAGGCTTTAGAGCGTCTGTAGTTTGAGGTACGTTTATATTTTACACGTTTGTTAAAACGCATTAGGTTTGTGTTAGAAATTCAGAAAAACACTGGAACATACACTAAGCCTTGTTTTGAGGCACTTCAGAAAAAGAGCAGATACCTGTGTGCTGAGTGTGTGGTTGGTCATCCAGCAGAAGGCTGACGAGGCGCTGCGTGTGTGAACGCTGACGATTTAGTGACGTCACTCTCAGCTCAATGGCAGCCGTTTTCATGAGCCAAGACATCTGGCAGAGGGCAGCGATCTGGTTATCTGAGAGGTGGGGGAATAGGAAATGGAAAGAGAATACAATTAGTCGCTGCATTTCCATCAGCATTTGATGAGTTTTGAGTTTTTTCCTCACTGGGCAGGATGAAGGGCAGGTGCTGCAGGTGAGAGAACAGGAAGTCCTGGCTGGTCCTCAAATAGCGCATGGTGGGTCCGGATGTGTCAGGGCAAGCACACAGCTGATAAATCACCTGCGATGAGGACAGCAGCAGAGAGAAAGAGAAGAATTCATCGGTTAAATCCCAGAAATTGTATTTCATGGGTGTATTTCACCCCCTGGGCCTAAAAGGTTGAGGGGTACCTGGTAACAGAGTTCCGCCAGGTGAGGGGCTTGTTGAGTAAGAACAGGCCCTGATCTCTTCTCGGTGCCTTTCTGCAACAGACTCAGGATGGCATGCAGGCAGCTGCGTGGACATCCCAACACACCTAGAGGACGGCAAACACTGTGACACATGGCAAAGATCGCCACAGCTAAAACAGCAGGTCATAGGTTGATGTCTGACCTGGGTCCTGGAGGTTGGTGGAAGACACTGGTTTCTTGACTTCATAGCCCAACAGGTAAAGGGCAAGGTTGGGGGTCTTGAGCTCCAAGGAGGTGATGAGCAGGTTCAGAATATGGATCTGGGTTTCATGTCGGATTCTTGCCACCTTTTTTTGTTGGTCTGGGTCTGGCAAGTTGAATGGTGGAGGCAGACAAATTGGAGCGCAACACTTCAGTCATACTATACTAGTTACTCCTAGTTCATACAGAAGTGCAGAATCATAAAAGCGTGTTTTTTTCTTACCATCTTCTTTCTCAGTTCCCTCCACTGCTTCTTCATTGTCCAGACACTCCACAAATCCTGCCATTAGTTTGTCACTCACTGACTGAAAGACAGAAAACAAACATGTTCACTTGAGAAGTTCCATCAGTTTAATAAAAAGATTTGAACGTTTGATCCTTTAGATTTGCTTATACCTGGTCGTGTGTGAAATCTCCCACCACCCTCATCTGAATATTGGGGTAGTTGGCGATACGACGCAGAATCTTGGCACTTTGGAATGCAGCTTCTGGGTTCGAGCTGTTGTGGTACAGGAACCTGCAGGGACACAACCAATTATGTAGCTACACCCATAAAGCCAATCAAAGAGTGTAGTTGATTCGTAAACATTTTTTATCTGCAATGTGTCCTTGAGACATTTGACGAATAACAGGAAGGACATTGGTGGCGAGCAAGGACTTGCTCCGCCATAGTTTGCACCTCCGTCTGGTTGCTCTTACCTGGCAATGCTAACTATGTGATCGGCCCGTCTTGTTTGAGGACTGACACCCTGGAGGAGTTGCTCCAGAGGGGAAACCAACAGAGAGGCTTGGCTCTCTCTGAGCAGATCCATGAACACCACCTCCTTCTGCAAAGCCAGGTCCAACAGGCACAGGCAGTGCAGCACTGATGACTCCAAGTGCTTCTTTCCTGTAGAAGGTTGGAGCAGGTCATCAAAAAGCACAAAAGAAATATGCTTTCTCTTTCTCCGACAGTTGCGATGTTGTCTCACCGGGGAAAGGTGCGTAAGTGTCCAGCTGGCGTACACCCTCCTCCAGCAGGCTCAGGCATAGCGCCAGCGTGGGTGAGTCATTGAGCAAATGGAACATGATGCTGTGGCCGGGGGGCTTGTGGGCCGGGACCTGCTCCCCCTGGAGCTCTACCATCTCCTGGACAAAGTCTGATGGCTGGGGCTCATAGTCCCGAAGCAGCTTGTGGAACACCTCGAGGACAGACTCGGCTAACTCCCACTGAAAGGTGGCAAAACACGTGGACACACATGAAAAGCTGCATGTGGCAGTTTCGTTTAAAAATTAAAAACAAAAAAAACAAAAAATAAGGAACACTGAGGGAGCCCTCTACCTTCTCTGCTGGATGACGATATGCCCTGGTTGGGAAGGGGAGGAACACGGAGTCTCGCAGGAAGTCCAGGTAGGGTTGGAAACCTGGCACACGAAGCCCAGCACCCAAATTAACGGGAAGACTGCTCTCGACCAGCGTGCTGATCAGATGACAGAAGGCTCGTGTCAGCGGATACTCCTCACAGCTCGACTCAATCTCATTCAGCTCCACCTACGGGCAAAGGGCAAAGGGACAGGAAGCAAATCACTTCACGAAACAAAAATGTCCTCTTAAAAATCGGAGGCATTGTTGTTGCCTTATTCCGACTCTTCTTTAATATCTACTGAATCCTCATATGCCAACTCACCTCAATTCCGGCTGCTTGCCTCTGCCCCGAGGCTCGAACAGTCTGAAGGATCTAAGTACATTTTAAAAGAATAGCAGGCCTCTTTAACCATGACAGCCATTAAAGGACTTATCATATCAAAAGAAGTAGAGAATGAAATGAAATAAGTCATTTTTAGAAAGTTGACCTGCGTGTACTCCAGTGACTGCCAAAGAGAAGCAGCAATCTCTGGCGACTTCCCGAAGGCTGCGAGGCAGCGCAGGATCTCCGCCTTCAGGACGGGCGGCACACTGCATTGTAGCAACCCCAGCATCACCACTACTGGAGTCCACTGAGGATGTTCACACAATGCCAGACGGGCATTTTCACTCTAAGAAAAACAAAGCATAAGCATGAGCTTCCTTTTTCTTTTTTTTGATTTTTTTAATAACCAAAAACAATGATCCATGCAGCAAATGTTGTACGATACCCATGTGATGATGGCGGTGAGTAGCTGCAAGAATGATGTGAGTCCTTCCAGCTCCCTCTGAGTGATGTCCCTCAGTGGTGGGTGGCGGTAGAGTGCAGCGTCTGGATTCGGAAGGTCTCTTCGAAGGTTTTCATGGTAAAGCATCAGGGAGTGAAAGAAATGTTCCCATGACACAGGACTCCCTGAAGCTCCCTGTATGTTGTCGCCTGCACAAAATGAATAACAGAGATGATTCCGACAAATCAGATCAATCACTTGTTACCAAACAGCCAACTAGTGCATGAAAGTGATTTCAATTTCACAGAAAGGCATTCGTTGTCCTCTTTATATAGTAATAAGATGGTCTTACTGTGAGTGGCTCCATTGGTTTTCAGTAGACTGAAGCAGTAGTGTGCACATTGTGGACCATTGGCAAGGCCTTTGAGCATTCGGAGATAGGAGATGTAGAGTGTAGAGGGCAGAAGATCTCCCATCTGACGCACAAACTTTGACAAAACCACCTGCGTGACATTAGAAATGTAAAAACAAAACATGTCTAAAATCAGGATAGGTGGGATCCAAGTCAAACCAAAATTTAATAATTTAACTTTTAACAAGGTCCAACCCCAGAAAATGACGTCTCTGACCTGTTTATGTGGAGGCCTCTGCAGGGCCATTCCCAGGTACGATCCTTGGAAGGAGGTGTGCTGAAGAGACTCTGTGGGACACCAGAACTCCAGACCCAGCTCCAGTCCAAATAGGTCTTTACTGTAAAACTCACCAATCTGAAAAGTCGAAACATAACCCAACATCGAGTGAGACCTAAACCTTCAAACTGCCGAAGGTGAAGTTAGTTTGAGTAAAAATAACCACTCACAAGGATCATGAGGTGGTCTAGGTCCTTGCGCACTGATGACGGAGGCTCGCTCTCCATCTGTAGCGACATGTGCACCAGACGAGCATCATCATCTGCACGGTTAAGGAGCTGCTTTACCTGCAAAGGCAGACATATCAAACAAAAATATGTATGACCCAGAAAATGCAGGATGAATTTTGCATATACAGAACTATTTAATGAAAATAATGAGTTCCCTTGGAA
Organism: Chascanopsetta lugubris; assembly: GCA_016785325.1. Classification (NCBI taxonomy): domain Eukaryota; kingdom Metazoa; phylum Chordata; class Actinopteri; order Pleuronectiformes; family Bothidae; genus Chascanopsetta; species Chascanopsetta lugubris. The sequence goes on from JAFBJT010088959.1 coordinate 46,865, forward strand.
TTCCTTTCAGATAAAAAGATATTTGAAAATTGTGTAATCTTTCAAAGATCAAAGGATCTTAGCAGAGTGACAGGCGTTTCTCTGACAAAACATCTATTTCACAGACAAAAACAGATATTTGCATCGTTGACTGGTATTCACCCTAATGGTTCACTAACAATGCAAAGATACTGATCTCATAAATTACAAAACATTTCAAGGTGTGACCAGTGGACAGTATATCAAAAATCTTTCACCTTCATTGGCATGAGTGCCAGAAAGTCTGTGATGAGTGAATGGAGGCGCCGAATACAAAATTCTTCTTGTGCAAAACTCTCACATCCCATCATTCCCTCTCTCATAAACAGGAAGACATCACCCAGTAAAGCCTGGTCGGTTAGAGTCTCATCTGCCTCGGTGAATTCAACCAGGGCTGAAAAAATAAATAAAACAAACATTCATACATTACAATTACATGGTTGTTTTTCCTTAAGAATGTTTAATCCTTCCATTGAGGCAGTAATGCGGGGCTTACCAGATCCCTGTGGTAGCTGAGAAAGGACCCTCAGGGTCAGAGCCCACGTCAGTCGACACACAGCCTGCAGGCCTGGGAGCTTCCATTGCTGACCGTCCATCAGACGACTGTGCACTGCCGCTACATACTGCCTCTCTGTCAACAACGGCAGAGCCTGGAGCAGGTCTGAATGAAAATAGAAACAATCCTTCAATAAGCGTAAAGGCAAAGTAAACGTAATCACGCTCAAGTATTTAATGTGCTTCTCACCTTCTCTATCTTCAGTGCCCTGCTCCACAAAGCTTACATCCAGGCAGTAGAGCAAAGCCATAACGAGCGCTTGGTTCACGCTGTCCAGTGAGCCATCAGCCTGAACCGTCACTGTCTCAAGGTGGCCGATGAGAGCCAAAGTGTCATCTTTAGTCAAGGGTGACTGGCAAGTCCATGAAAACAGGCTATCAGCCAATGCCTGTCTGCACTCGTTGATAAGGTCAGAAACCTTCAAAAAAAAGAAGAAAAAAAGAAGAGAGGGAGTTAATGGTGTCCACAATTATTACTGTATTTTCTTCAAGGATATATGGTGAAACACTTTCAGCGCTTTCCATTTGAAAGACATTGTAAAGACTTCCTCTCACCTCCTTTCTGTGTTTTTCATTGCCCAAGCCGCGCTCCTTTTGCAGCCGTTCAAACTCCCGTGTTACGTTGATCTCTGACACCAAGGTCAGGATGCGTTTGGTCAAACCCTGGCTCATTAGCTCATCTGTAAAACGTGTTGTCAAAGCCACCAATTCCCCACTAAGAGAGAAAACAAGTAACAACAAAGGTCAACAACAATTCAATGTAAATACAAAGGAGAGAAAGTCACACACAGGACAGTTATTTCTTATGTGGATATAATACCTTCATATACAAATTTACCTGAGATCAAGGGTGAAGGTTTTGCCATGGCGGGACTGAATGAGTGTCCGCAGAGAGTTTGCCACACAAAGCTTTCCATCCCAGTACAGCAACACTGCAACAAGTCCACGTGTCAGACCTGGAAAATACGGTTGCTGCTGCTCCCCTGCGAAGAAAATCATAATTAGTTACTCGCTGAGTGAAATATTGATGCTTTAGCCAAAAATGTTGTTCTGCAATGATCAGGACAAACGTGAATCTCCAACATCATTATACACAGTCAAATAATTAAGGCATTAGCTTTATTTTTTTAAAGCCAACTTACCTGCCAACAGAAGCTCTAAAGCTGCGAGCTCCCCAATATCAAACAAGTCACTGAGGATGAAGGCTTCTGTCAGAAGCTGCTCTGGGAGGAGCCGGGACCCCTGCTGACCCTGGATGGCAATGCCCTCTGTGCTGGCTTTACGCACCTTTTCCCTCTGTTCTGAGCTTTTCGGCTAAAAATGGTGAAAAGGCAGAAGTTTAGTTAGGTTACAATCCCAGAGGAGACCACTGATAAAAGAATTAGCTTGTCTACACATGTGATGCGACGCTGTGATATAAACTATTATCTAAAGCAGATGATTATTGTAATTACAAATAATGTGTTGTTCGCCTGGCTACTCACTGGATTTTTAAACAGAGACAAAAAGTGTGGCTTGTTTTTCTTCAGCTGCAGGTCTAGTAGGTGGATGCTCTCTGGCTGTCTCTTCAACACAGCCCCATCCACTGTCTCCCACAGCTCCTTCATAGGTCCCCACAGATTGGCTCCTGGATAAGAAAATAAGACTTAGGTCAGGGATGAACAGATTGTTCAATCAGAGACACTGGAATGCTTTATATCAAGGGCATTGACAGCCATATTTGCAGTGACAGCAGTCAAGATGAACTTTTTCTAAAAAGGCTGCAACCAACGAGAGTACAGATATCAGAAGGGTTCTTTTCAAGAAGGTACTCCAACAAAGTAATTCTAATAAATTCCATTATGGATAGCAACTTTTACTAGCGATGCAAACTTGATGAAAACTCTTGATAAACCGAGTCTTTAGCTGGTGACTCAGACCAGAACATTTTCTGACACCTTCTTCCTCACATTTGGTCCCTCAAGGCAGATCTGTTATCGTCAAAAACTATGGAGGGAGAATCAGTCGCCGAAGGCCGCAGAAGGCCCTGCAGAGAGCGACGTCCTCCGACATACCTTGATAGCTATTTGGTTGACTATCTCCCCTCTCATGGTCATTCATCTACGCCAATCAGGACACAGTCCTCCAGGAGGACACCACGGTCATCTCGAACCCTTCAGAGCCGCCAACCAAGTTTTATTCCAGACTGTGTCCAGGCTTTATTTGTGGACAGTGCTGATCTGCGACAGCAAATAGAGGAAGACTCCAGAGCTAATCACGAGAATGACGGCCTTAGACCCAGCGCTAGAGACACCCGGTGGGGGAATGAAGTGGTGGGGAATGAAGTTCTTAGACCCAGTGCCAGAAACACCCGGTGGCGACAAGAGGCCCTTCGAGCCCGGGGTCGCTCCCTTCTACTAATCCTATCGTCTTGTGTTTTTATATTTGTAGTTGGAATTTTGATCTATCTATTTACATCTTCAAGGTCTTCCATATGATACATATCATGAATGCCAATCATGGATTTAAATTTTAGGTGAAGCAACATTTTGTTTCGACAATATTATGGGGCTAGCAGTATCGTTCTGGTTTTAACAATGGCAGTTACCCTGCAATATGTTATTACTTGATACCGTGTATTTAACATGAGTCTGTACATCCTAAAGGTATCAATGTCAGGACCCATGTCATTGACAGCAACAGTGTTACATCGTAAGTGAAACTTTCCGATGTAGTCGCAGCTTGTTGACTGTCTAATTACAGAGGACAGCCAATGTGACTGGATGTGACTGATATCGTTGTCCTAATGTGACAAAAATTCCAGTAATTGGAGCAATTCCTTATTTCCCTTTGAAATAGGTCACCTACAGTTTTAGGTCCATTGCTCATATCCATACGATATCAATTAGCTATTGTTTGACTGTTTGCTAAACAGGATAGCAATCAATCGGTCGAGCTAAACTACTAACGTTTTTCTAAATAAATCTGATCGACTTTTATAGTAAAAAAAACACTTGTTCTTGGGCAAATATACACGGTATAACAGTAAAGTTATGTCAAAAGACAAAACAAAACCAGCGATAGTGACATGTAATGCTAACATGCTGACAAACAGTTGCTTCTTCCGTTTCGCATAATTTTGGTTTCGTTTCAAGTAAATAAGCAGAAAGGTCCCACATCCGTCTCGTGGAATGCGACAAACAAAACTTGATCAACCTGCTTCTTGTTATAACACCATCACCCAAACTGAAGTGTTGGTAAACCTGCTGCGCATTCTAACGCTGTTGCCTGATCTACCGTTGACTTTCAAGCTAGGCTAAGTTAGCTTAGCAGCAATGGTAGCCCAGACGTGAGGGCTCCATCACCATGTGGTCAAAACAAACGACATGCTAAGACACAAATTGCCACAAGACACCAACACGAGAGCTTCTCTGTAGGATGCCAACTTAAACAATATCAATAAAACGGCATTGTTACTGAATGAAAGAAATAAGAGTTCATACCCGAATTTACCGCCATCTGCGCCGCCATGATACTCTCGGCAAACTGAAGAGGAGCATTCGATAATATGCCTGTTTCAAATTAAAATCTTTATATGTACTTGTACATTGTAATTATATTTTCTGAATCACGTCATATCATGGAAATCAATTTTCAAATTCTATAATGTTTAAATAGAGATATAATCTACCCCCATTCTCTCATTTTTGTAAGGCAGGGTCCTTCGCTGTGATCCTTAAAAAACAGGAAGTTGGGTTCGCCGGAAGTATGTCATACACTGGTGTATATGTTTTCAATCCTGATTTGTTATATTTATTTGCTTTTCAAAGTTTAAAGTCTAGTTTTGTATTAGTCGCCTATTGTAAGCACAGTCACGCTTAGTTATTCTCCTGAAACTCAGTTTTTATTCTGTAATGGCCAGTACTTCACTCATTGTAACGTCTATTTAAAAACGGGTTAGTTAGTGGGAATCCCATAATTACCTTGTTCATTTAGATTTTCCTATTGTATATCATATATACATTTAGTCATATATATATATATATATAATTTTATCCAGACCGATTCCCGCATTTCGCTGAAATACGTTAGGCACCAACATTGGTTCCGCCCTGGTTTTGCCCGTACTTTTTCTGGCGTTACACCAAGCATGCCGGGCTGTCAGATGTGATTGACCGCTGCGATGGAAAACTGGGAATCGTGACTTTTATACTCCAGTGCCGCTATAAATGTAGAACCTTGTGAAACGGCGGGTTTTAGTGAAGTTAAGTAAGGATGGCCCGGGTTGTCAAAGTGTTTCGGACTCTGAGGAATCACTGGAAGAAGTCCACCTTCGCTGTGTGCGTCCTGTCATACGGGGGCTACTGGTTGTACGGTAAACACTGGTATGTGTCTGTACTATGTTTACCTTGATATATCTCTTGACTATCCTCGCCCTAAACTCTTGTGTTTTATCTGGTTAGTGACAGTGTCCTGCGGAGAGAGGCTTGTTTGGTGGCCAGGGTAAGAAATACTACAGTATTACACTTCATTTCCTTGACACATTTAAACAACAAAAACTCTAGCTACCCGTCTGTCCATGTCCACATGTAAAGTATGTAAACGTATAGATTATGTGATTAAACAACACACATTCCCACAAATCCAGAATCTATGGCATAGTTGCTGTATAAAATGCAGGCTTTATCCCAGGAAGTAAAGGCTATGGTCCATGAAGTACAGAATGTAGTCCTTAAGATCCATATTGTAGTCCACATAAGTATAGGTTGTACTCTTCGGAATACATATGTATGTGCAATACAATCAAAGCCTCAAGTGCCCATAATCCCACTCATCCAAATCTCTCGAAGGAATATGGACGTCAGAAGATTGCACCTCAGGAGCGTCTGAGGAAAGCAACAGTCATCCTGAACCCTGCAGCCTGTAGTGGGTGAGGAGACAAACCTAAAAAGATGGAACCAACAGTCAAGCTGAGAGAGACACCGTGACACACATTGATTTTCCTTTTCACCACTGTGTCATCAGGAAAGCCAACAACCTGTTTGAAAAGAACGCTGCACCTATTCTGCACTTGGCTGGTGTGGATGTCAAAGTTGTGAAGGTCGTCCTTGATTCCTTGTTTTAGTTGTGCCTGTTGGGTTTTCATCGTCAGACACTCTGACAATTGCTGCCTCTTCGTCTGCAGACGGACTATGAGGGGCAGGCTAAGAAGCTGATGGAGTTCATGGAAGAGACAGACATGCTGATTGTGGCCGGAGGAGATGGCACGTTGCAGGAAGTCGTCACAGGGTTACTGCGAAGGCCAGATCAAGTAGGTGTAATGGACTGATTGTGTCGGTCCATTGTGATTAATGGATGAATAAGATGAGGGGAAATTGTACATTCACTCCTTCCTTTCTCTTAATAGGAGACATTCAGCAACACACCAATTGGATTCATTCCACTGGGCTCTCACAATTCACTCAGTCCGAGTCTCCACCTTCTCAGCGACAACAAGGTCCAGTAAGTAAAGGGATCAGAATTGAATTCAAAGATTGAATTTTGTATCACACAACCACAACAAATAGCTGGTTGTACCATGTACTAATTGTAAACATTCCTCATAAGCAGCATAGACTCATTCTCATGGTTTTTTTTGTTTTTGTTGTTGTTTTTTGTTGCATTTCTAGAGACATTACATCAGCAACTCTGTCGATACTGAAGGGAGAAACTGTCCCCCTGGATGTTCTGCAAATCAAGGTAAGGAACTGGTTTTGTCTAACTGTGCAAAGCTTTGAAGTTGCATTATTTCATTTACATGTCAAACCAATGTATAATAATTACGTTTTATAAAAATGCACAATAACTCCAGGGAGTATATAAATCTGCCACTGACCTCAAATTATATTCCATTTTATGACAATAAGTGTTTAGATTGTACTTAAAGTAGTAACAAAGCCCTCATTCATAACGTCTATGGCAGGATAAGAATGATCAGCACTTTGAACATATGTGTATTGTTTGGTTTCCAGGGGGAGAAAGATCAGCCCGTCTTTGCGCTGACGGGTCTGCGCTGGGGAGCTTTTAGAGATGTGGCTGCAACAATCAGCAAGTAAGATGACCTCTATCAGATTGTTACCCCGGTCTCTGATAGTGACATCATCCTTCATGCATTCTTTTCACTTAATTATTTGTGATATTTCTGCACAGATTCTGGTACCTCGGACCACTGAAGACAAATGCAGCTCATTGGTTTAGTACTTTAAAGGTACGTCAACACTGGAAAAGCATATCAGCACTATGCGTGTGGTTTTCATGAAGTCTTTAGGATCCACATGCTCTTGTATGCTTGTAGTTTATGTGAGTGATGTATTTTTTTTTTCACATCCCTCAGGAGTGGCCACAGGTTCGGAAAGTGTCTGTCTCCTACTTGGCTCCCAGCGTGCGGCCCCCTGACCTGCCCACACACAAGCCCCCCAGACCAAGTCTACTCTACCGCATCATCCGCAGACTGAAAAACTACTGGTACCCGCCCGTGGAAGGTGTGCAAGTGGGAATGTGATTCATAGAAGAAAAAGAAAAAACGACCCACTTGTGCTGTGAAATTAAGATTCACATCTTTGGGGTTTGTTTGTGTTTATGTACGTTTACCCAGAACCTCCGAAAGTGGAAGAGCCAGAGAAGTGGTGGGAGTTGGAGCTGTCAACTTTAGAACTGTTCATCCAAACACACAACAAAAACCCTGTGGAGATGGTCAGTTTGAAAAGAGCTTCATAAAACTTCCAATGAAAAAAATACTTACTGTTATTTCAGATTTTAATTTTTTTCTTTTTCTGTGTACAGCGTTTGAATGACTCCTTGATGATCTGTGCCGAACCGGATGACTTCTCCGTTAGCGAGTTCCTCACTGTTGGGTCAGTAATTGTTTTTTTGTTTGTTTTAACAACACTTTTTAGACAAAGGAATAATATGAAGGTTTGTGTACATGTCAAGTAAAATCCGCTTTCACTGTAGGACTAAAAAACAAGAAGACTCAACTGTATTCACTAAAAATGCCAGAAAAGTGGAAGTCAGCGCCTGCCAGCTGCAGCTACCCGAGGTCAGAAAGTCTCCAAGTGATGTCATTCGTTTCTGTTATATCCTACTCATATTTGATCAGTTAAAAGTGTAGTATGCAGGATTTGTTGGTTGATGTTTGGTAAACAGTCCCGTCAAAGTCCCAGGTGACATCTAGAGGTGAAGTTGTATGTTAGAGCTTTTTACTCCTCACCTCACTCTCCAAGCATGTTAGAAAACCCGCGATAGCCTTTTATCATCATTCAAATGTAAAATGTGTTGAGTTTGCCTATATATTTGGCTGCTGTTGGAACTCACTGGTGCAACTTGGTCCGTGAAGTTCATACATGTGGGTGATAATACACACACAAAAACATGAAAGCAATTATTCTATGATCCATCTCTATGATCCATCATATGAATACAGAAGAACTCCCCATAATCTGATACACTTAACCCTTTAAGAGGCACTCCAGTCTAGTGTTTAACAGTGCTGCATGTCATATTTAAACTTAAATCAAAGTGATCCACAACTGTATCTTATTTTAAAGGAGACACTCGGCAACAAAAGAAGTAAATGAGAAAATACAGGCAGTCTTTTCTCGTGCGTCTCAGATAAATATGCCTCTCCACAATCCTGTATACTATACCTTTCATTTGCTGCTCAAATCTCAGTGCGTTTATTCTTATAGTCGTGCATGTTTGACTTTGTGTTCTGACTCTGAAGGGCACTACCGGCTTTTACAACATCGACAACGAGGAGTATGAGGTCATGCCCGTCGAAGTGCGGCTGTTGCCACGGAAATTGCGTTTCTTCATCAGCGCAGAGCGGAGGGAGCAGCTCATGTCGCAAGTGTAGTGATGAGCAAACGTCAAAAAACCCCAAATGTCATCAACCTCCAAGTTTATTTTGAAACATTTTGATGTTGTACCATATGCCAACACAAAGCGGTTATCGTCTTTTTGTAAGTGCGATTTGATTTACAGATGATGAATGTGAAAGGACCAAGCCTTGTTTCTCCGAGCGAATAACACAAGCATAGGTTTTCCTACAGAATGACATTGTTTACTGGATTATTTACATTAGTCGTCAGAGTTGGTCAATAAAGATAATGTCTGTCCACATCAGCGTGTGTTTTCTCACTCTGTTTTACCCACAGGCTTTTTGGTTGAGGGCAGCAGGAAGTAAAAGTTGAAACTGAGGACACATGACCAGAGTGAAAGACTAGTTGCCATGGAGACAGACAGGTCAATGAAAATGGCAAAAAGAAAATGTGACCAACTGCTGGGATGTAGAGACGTATGGACAGGGGGACATTTTATGGATCAATATGAGAGAATAGAACAATAGAGCAGCTCTGAGTGAGCTGTGAAAGCTGGGTTCAGGAGTTGGGCTTCACATCTCCATCAGGAGCAGGCACTCTATGTAGGCTGCCATGTTTTCTGTTGTAGCACAGGGACGGAGGAGGACGAGTACAACGTAGAATACAAATACAGTTGGAGGGTTGGAGGCAGAGGATTAGGAAGCACGTGACCGGTATCAGTGTTTTATTGTTTTACGATGGCAGTACAGTGGAACTAACAGTTGCTCATGCTATTGAGTTGCTGTGTACATTAGAACTGACATCTCTTACAGTGTTTCACATTAAACCACTCGCACGTTAAAGTCCGTGAAGATTCTTGGATTACGTTACAATCTAGAAGAGAAACAGTTTTGGATGTGCTGCTGCTGCTGCTGCTGCTGCTGCTGCTGCCGCAGCCGCAGCCGCATGTGTGCAATACGCTTGTCGTCTGACAATCAGTAGTGTGACACGCTGTACAAACGATTCGTTGATGCTGTGGCCGGTGTGTGCGACTGTACAAAGAAGGCATTTGATACAGCGGAGTGGAGTGTGTGTACATTCCTTTTTTACATCAAACATACACCTACAAAGCAAACACGGACCGAGGCAAGAGAACATGTCTCGTGATGCGCAAACAAGACAAGTTTCACCGGATGCGCTAAGGTCATTCAGAGGAGCTCCGCACAATGTTCTTTGAATCTTTTAGTAAATAACGTTGACGTACGCGTCGTAGTGACTCGTGAGTCTGCTGCTTAGGAGTCACATGTCCTGTAAGGCCTCGTTTAAATAACACAGCTCCGCTGTCCTTTTCTTTCATAGAAACAGTTTTCTTAATTGTTCTTAACTTCAGTACAACTCGCATGGGTTTCAATGTAAGGTACAGTAAAGCTTATAAAAACCAGTGGTTCTCAACGTGTGGATTGGGCCCCTGGGATGAACTGTTTGGAATGTGACATTTATAAATTCCAAGTACGTTCTCAGAGTATATTTATACATAGGACTATTTCAAAACAATATATAGAACATTTACATTCACACTCGATCCAGATTCTTGGATCTTCATCAAATTGCAGCAAAATTGCACGTTCTTAAATGCCAACATGTTTGATTGAATAAAATCCAGGATCCACACATTTCTCCGACTCTTAGATCAATGCACTATGTTGCAATATTTAAGAAAACTGAAATAAACTCCCTGATACGTATCCACAACAAACTTTACTCAGATCTTCCCCGACTTCCATGATACCACATCCTTGCACCTGGTAATCCAGCTCATAGATTTTGCGATATCCCGCTCAACAGAGACCAACAACGCACATACCAACGCACAACCGTGAAAACACAACCCTCTCCGAGGCGATGAATGCTGTTCAAAATCTAATATTTTATATGGGGCATTATAAAATGTTGTCTTAAGTATAATTAGAGCCACCAGTAACATAATTGGCTAATATAAACCATGGGAATCTAATTACGTCAGGGCTGTCAAACTCATTTGAGCTTAAAGGGCCACATACAGCCCAATCTGATGTCAAAGGGGCCGGACCATTCACCGAGGTGCATTCTGAAAATGATATTCAGTGAACTAGAGGCACAGGTTCCAACTCGTGTCCCAACATAGTACGAATAGCTCCACATCTTCTCTGTAGTTTTGACACTGTGCAAAATGATCCCGGGGGCCGGATTGGAGATCGAGCCCACGAGCCGTAGGTTTGTTATTTATAGCAAAAAAATGGACAAGATGATACACTTCCAAATCCTGAACCGTTCTTTCCACTGTCTCCAGTCATAACCTTGGCCGAGGTGAGAACCAGGAAGTGGGATACTGTGTAAAAAACAAAAAAACAAAAAGGCTTTCAGGGGCCCAATGAGAAGGTTGAGAACTACTTCGCCAAAATGTACACATCCTCGCGAGTTCCAATGTGGAACAAATCATCACTCTGATTGACAATGACAGAAATGAAGGGGACCCTGTCTGCCAGCGGCGCTCAAAAAGACACAGTTGGCCCGTCTCTGGAGCTGGATGCTCTGAATGGGACGCGGATGAAAGGAAGCGAGAGGAGCCCTCAGCGGGAACAGACAGGGGCCTTTCTGCGAGCGCACCCGTGGAGGAGGAGTTAAAGCTCCAGCGCAGCCTCCAACATGATATTACCCCATCGCCGCCAACAACACAAAGGGGTCTTTGTCGCGGGGACGCAAGACGGGTGGAGAGGGGCCCGTCTGAAGCGGACAAACAAGGAGGCGACATAACGGCTCCATCGAGGACTCTTGGTCCAAGGAGCGATATGAAAGCAGCCTCTGGATGTGGACAGGGCCTGGATGTGGTACTGCAACGAGACAAGCTCCACTTTACAGCCGTGTGGTGGCTCGGACCGCGAGCCGGGAACAGCTGAGCACGATCAGCGTGTGCGTCAGGAAACCGGTCCGCTGGTGGAGGTGGTGCAGCATTCATGATAAGTCACATTCATCAATCACTCATTTGCCAGTTCAGACAAGCTAGACATGACACGAAGCTCCTGGACTTTAACGCAGACCGTGAGACACTCGTGTTGAAGGTGCATAAAGGTGAAGTAGATTGAATTGCTTGTCCTCTCTGAAAAATGCACCCTACGCTTTGTAAAAAAAAGAAAAAGAAAAGGCGAATCTTTAAACTCCTCCTATCTGTTAGAACTTCAGTAACCACGGGAGAAGCTTCCTTCAGCCGAAACAGGCCCATATTGCTTTCTTTTTTCTTTTCTTTTTTCCTCAAAGGCAAATGAAGTGGTCAGAAAGCTTTTCGAGAGTAGCCTCAGGAGAGCAAGACGCATATTTCCAATGTCTCTCACGTGGTATTACAGCGAAGGTTCGGATGGAGTTTGGATTTTTACAGAAGCTCACGATTCCGACGAAAGGTGTTTGAAGCGCACAACTCCAGCTCTTCACAGACGAGTGAAGGTGCTCTTCAGAGAAGCGCCGCGCTGCAGAGGTGCGATCGAGGCGTGTTTACGTTTTCATTCAGTGCTTGAAGCCGGGACGCGTGAGCAGGAAACTGAGTCAGACAAGTGCAAACAGCAACACAGCACAGATGTGATGGAGGATGTGAGTGGCTGTCAGGGGCGAGCACTGTCTGCTAGGCAGGGGGGCTTTGCCAGATACCACGGAGCGGTGCATCAGTGTTATTCTTTAGCCCCACTGGCGAGAAACAGTCTCCACAGGTCAGATGAGACGCACACACACACACATACACACACACAAACAGGGGAAACACACATCCAGGAGGGTACAGCAGGCGACAGATGAAGCCCCAAGATGGAGGCAAGTGTCTTCAGTGTCTTGTGTGTGTGAGCCTTGAAGGCACAAATAATCCAGTGACGTCCTGAGATTCCCAGGCTGAGTGAGGGGGGGGGGGGGGGGGGGGCCGGGAAGAGGGGGGGGGGGGGGGGGGGGGGGGGGGGGGGGCTCAGGAGCAACAGAGGTTGTCTATGACCAGGGTGACGTCGATGCCGTACACTTCCAGCAGGTCCATCAGGAAGGTGCGATCATTCTGGGGGTCCAGCCCCATGGCTCTCACGTGCTCGGCGGTCAGGGTGGGGTCGGTGCTCCCTGCCACCTCGGACAGGGTCTGGAAGACGCGGTTGTTCAGCTCCATGAAGAAGCTGGGGAGACACGAAGAAAGAAATAAAGAGGCTCTGGTTTTGTGCATCACTTTACAAGCTAGGTGGGCAGGTAGGTAGATATCTAGCTAGCTAGGTAGATAGATAGGTAGATAGCTAGCAGCTATATAGATAAATAGGTGGGTAGGTAGTCATGTGTTATTATACTATGGTCCTTTTACATACTCCCTGTGGTTAAGACTCACTGGCAACTACACACACACACACACATATATACATATATATATATATATATATATATATATATATATGTAAAGCGGTCAAGGACTCACAGAATGAAAAGGTCCTCTTCATTAGATGTACAGTCTCCGTCCACCTCCTGAGAGTACAACAACAGCTGCCTGGAAAAACACATCAACCATCATCATGAAATCTGAGAAATGCGACCTCTCACCACAAACCACTGACCTCGACAACAACGTGTGAAGCCAGAATCATTCACAAAATGGAATTGATTTTAAATCGGG
>JAFBJT010088962.1:0-40296 GCA_016785325.1 Chascanopsetta lugubris
GGCCCACCAGAATGAATATAGATGAAACTGGTGTGTGCACAGTTGTCAGCTAGTACCTACTGTTGCTTCATTACCACTGGGAGTGTAATGGGGGTAGATGAACAGAGGAGGGGTGCATGTGACAGGGAGAGGGTTTGAGGGGAGAAGAGAGGAGGTTGACTTATTTATCATTATTGAGCTGTGAGAGTGCACTGATGGAAACACACAAACACACACACACACACACACACACACACACACACACACACACACACGCAGCCTTAGGGAGCAGACACTCAGCCTCAGACCCTCCCTCCCTCCATTTCTTCCTCACCCTCATCTCCCCTCCTATCTCTCTAGCTGTTTTTTTATTTCTTTCTGTGGATGCACAAGTATATTTTTATATGATCATTACAGTGCTTTCTAAATAGCATAACTTTCTCTCTTGGGGATTACATCCCTCTCGTTAACGAGGTGGTGGCAGTAAACCATAGTTTACTGTACTTCCCGAGACAGTCATGTAAATACCTCTGATAGTAACCTCGAGTCAGAGGGGTGCAGTTGGATTCGTGTTCATGACTATCAGAAGAAATTCCTTGCATCGCAGTTCTATCGTTGTGTTTTCTCTCAGAGACAAAGAAAATATGAGCAAAGTCTTCTGGTTGAAGTTTTGTGTGAATGAAATTTGCTCAGAGGGCCGAATGCAAATTTGACTGTGTTGAAATTTCCTGGATTAAAGAGACGGAGAGACAACATAACCCCAGGTGTGATGCACCATCCGAGCACAGGTACAACTGCAGTCACAATGGGTGAAGAGAGAAATATGAGGCCGTAGTTATTGTCAGTGCAGCATTTTTGCAAGGTTGCTAAATAGTGAGTTAAACGGTGATTGTCAAGACACTTGGCAACTAGTTGAGTCTGTTAAAATGCTCTAAATGCACTTTGAAAAATATTTTAGTCAATAGTTTTGCTCTCTTTATCACATAATACAGTTCCTGTGTTTCGTTTCCATGGTCTGTAAAAGAGCATTGAACAAAAATGAATTCTGTTTAAATAAGATGATGGAAATGTCAAACAAACATTGACATTATTTGTTTGTGTTGTATGTTGCATTCACTCAGAGGCCAGGGAGTAGGTGGCCAACGGAATTAGATTAGATTCAGTGCTTTTGTTTTCATCTCATTTCATCTTCATTTGAACCACATTTTACATTTTGTTTTGTTTATATCACTTAATAAGAGGAGGTGTTGTACAATGACATGTTTATTGCTCACAGTGATCTGCTGATCACACCATTTGCCACCATTTTTGCATTTTTATCCACATTTGTATGAAGGGGCTGGTTGGGCCGTGTCTCAGTTTCAGTCGTCAAAATCAAGATTTCAGTAGAATCAGAAAAGCGTCTGACAATTTCTCCTCCTTTGACCCCCATCACCAGGCAGGGAATAAACTTCCTGGTTGACTTACTCCAGGCTCATCAGCAGCATCTTCAGCTTGTTGAACTTCAGCACCGTTGTCAAGAGCAGTGTTGTTGACCTCAATTATCACTCTGGTCAAGTTCTTCATTAAAACACCTCCACAACCTTTGTTAATTACGATGAAATGCAGCTAGATGTTTTATTCCAGGGTCATTCCACTCATTTGTGTGATATCCACCACTAAATCAAACCTGGCCTGAGGTGATAATGAGCAGTAATTTAAAATTGACTGATCGTTAAATTCCACACAAAAGTCAGTATTTCATTAATATATGATACAATCTATGAGAGTTGTTATTTATGGAGCATTCCCCACCTAGGCTGAAAACAGGAGGCCTAATTAATATCTGAACTTGAACTATCAATGCTGCATGATCCTGGATCATGGCGGTAGATTGTGGTGGATCCACAGATCAAGATGTTGTGGCAGTAGCTTGTGACCTTTGACCTCTTATAGACTCGGTGTAGTTGTTCCTTACACTTGTTGAGGGTTTTAGTACAGAGGATGTCACTCACCCTGTGAGACAAATATAGAGATTTGTGAATTTGAGCATTATGAATACAATTTGGTTGATTGAATGATCGATTGGCAAATACTCTGAGATTCAGAGGCGTCGATTGTCCACATCAGGCTTCACCTGACCTTCAGTTGAAAACCAAATACTTAACTAACTCCCACTCACACTTGGATGTTAAATCAGTAGCAGTTTGCTGTGCCTTAACTATGCAAATGCAGATCTGAAGTTTCGTACTGGATGTTGAGAAATATATGTTTGGCTTATCACCAAAGACCTTTTAATACCAGGCATTGTGTGATTTCATAATGGAGCAGTTGCACCCTTGCGCTTGTTGTTTTTATTGCATCAGTTTTTGTATCAAATGCGGGGTGATGCATTTTTCATGTGGTGTTATTTGGAAACCGAAATTGTCTAACCATGTTCTAAATGTAAATCCAGTGCCACACACTTTTCATTGCATGACAGCAATGAGATATGGTGCCAAGACCCTGTCTAATGTGCTCCAGGCAGTGTGGTTTTGATGCATTTTCTGACCCACTGGATCACCCCCCCCCCCACTGCTGTTGAGAGTTTTCCTGATTTACAAGCGAAGCACTGGAGAGAGGGATAGAGATCATCGCACGAGAAGAAGGGTTGACCCGGGTGGGACGGTGAGGGGTTTGGTGGGTGGGCACACAGCCAAAAAGAGAGAGCAAGGTGGTATTGCCAGTGCAGAGGGGAATAGTGGGGGGATGGGGAGGAGTGACAGAGAGGAAGAGAGCAGAAAGAGAGAGAGAGAGAGAGAGAGAGAGGGGATCAGTGTGGTGGGAGTGGGGGGGTGGCAGGGAGTCAGCAAGAGAGAGTCGTAGTTGGAGAGGGGGAATGGATGGCATGGAGTGAAAGACAGGTTTTCAGGCCAGACTTGAGCTGCAGGAAATTATTTATGAGCATGAACAAGATGATGCTTCTGCTGCCTATGAAGAAAAGTGTGTGTGTGTGTGTGTGCACGTGTGTGTGTGTGCACGCGCATGCACATGGCAGGACTGGGCTGTGAACAGTATTACAGTGATAGAAGCCAAGGGGCTGTGCATACACACACACACACACACACACACACACACACACATACACACATATCAGTGGTGAGCCTATTAATGATTTATCACAATCTTCCACATAGGAGAGGAGAACAGAGGGGGACCCTCTAAGACAGTCATGGGTCTTACCCTTGTGTCTCAAACGTGGGATATGACCACTCCATGTACATGCAGTCCGAGTCCGCCACTCACCACACACACACACACACACACACACACACACACACACACACACACACACACACACACACACACACACACATGCACGTACTACATTGTTCATCCACTAAATTACTGCGATGCTGGTTTGATTCCTGGCTCTCTCTGTCTTCCTTCTGAAGTGTGCTTGAGCAAAATGCTGAACTGCAAACTGCCTTTGACAGCTTTGCTGACTAATGGGAAAAGTGCGTGAGTGAGTGTGAATGAAAGAAGTGTTGTCCATTTGTGCATATACAGGTTTGTATTGATAGCTGCTTGACAAAAACTAGGAGCAAATGACAAAGTGTGTCTGCATTTTTATACTGGGTGCACCTCTAGTTGTGCTAGTTGGATGACGCATGGATCAATAGATCCTCTTCATAGCTACGTACATAGGTTACGTAGGTACAGTAGGTAGGTTGATTCTTTCTCATTCTACATGCACAGGTGTCTTCATTGATTCATCTTATTTGTATTGCTAACTCTGACTCTGTGAGCACCAATGGAAAATCAATCTCTTTAATCCTGAAGTTTCATTGGCCAGTGACCCAGAGAAAAGAGCTGCCCTGTATGAACATTGTGTAATGGGTCAAATGGCAGAAACTGTACTATACTATACTTTGGGATTATCTTATCGATGAATATGATATAATGACAAAAAGTATATTTTGTCATTTTCATAACATGTATTCAACACTCTTTTGAAGAGCTTGTAAATGAAAATAGATGAACTTTACATGCCACAAAAAGTATTATTTTCATAATATAGTAGAGAATAGTAGAGTATATATTGAAAAGTGCTGTCCCCTCAAGAAATGTATATCGTGATCTTAAGCAGATCTAATTAACCTTTCACACAATAGCTGCTATCTATTTTACTAATCAATTACTCTATCAATTTCTATAGATTTTTTTCATACATCTATTTGAAGATCTAAAATGGAAAGAGTCTGACCTCCACGTTTTCCTTATCGGCAACAAAATCCGCAATGAGCAGCGTACAGATATAAGATCGAGATCAAATTGATACAAATCCGTCTCTTGGTCAGCCACCTCCCTCTGAGCGTGTCCATCTGATTCGTCCACATCTCTTCCTCTTCATGTCTGAGTGTCTGTGTGTCGTCCTGTTCATCAGACGGGCTGTCTCTCTCTTTGAGACTGATTATTAGTGCTGTTAGATGTGCTGTGTGAGGCTGAGTGTTTTTGCCATAGGGGCTCATTCAAATCCAGGTGCACCGGCTTCTAAAGGACTTCAATTACAGAGGGAAACCACATCAGTCATGTGAACACACACTTTGCACACAGAGACGTACACACACAAATCCTGTGTCAGCTCATGTGATGTAGTTTTATGGCGTATAACTCTTTCTACTCGAGACTCAAAGGCCAGGTGCGAACACATTTGGACGGAGCACAAGATTCTCTGATACGTGCTATATCTTAAACACCTTTCAACTGCAAACAAAAGTCTTGAGGCTCAAATGAGGTTCAAAGTAGGCGGATGGCGGATGGCCATGCAGGACCGGGAAGATCCCCTCGTAGAGAAGCCTATGCTTTCAAGCCATTGAGACATGTTGAAACCTGACAAAGATGGAAGTCCTGTCCAAACTGAACTCATCAGTAAATCACACGTCGAGCACACACCTCCACACAGACCCCATGAACTCAACCAAGCTGTGGCAAATTAGTCAATTAATGTTTACTCTTTGTTGAGGACCAAAGATTCTCCCCTAAAAAAAGAAAGTGCATCTTGTGAAACCACCACATGTCACAGTGTTGAAGGAAATGGGAGGTGTTTGGGTTAGTTAGCTGTACAAACACAAGGGGAATGAGATAATGGAAACGAATTGTTTCAGTTGTCAAATGCAGTGAAGTGAATGGAATTTGAGGCTGCAACAGATCATTTCCCCCATGTTTGATATTTATCTTGGATTATAAATGTTTTTTGCACAAATTATGGCTGAATTCTGATGTAAGCATATCTGGGCATGGATTTGCCACTGAGGTTAGATGGATCAATGGATTTCCAGATCATTTAATTATTTATCAAGCTGTTTATTTATTATTTGCTAAGGTCACGAAATCTGACCTTTCTCTCCACCGTCCTCTAAATAAGGAGTCATGGGGCTGTGAAGTCTCCCACTTGACCATAAATGTATTCAGGCAGGTTGGGGAACTGACATGGTCGACATTCATGGTTTTGAGTGAAATGATTCCTGAGAGGGCAGATCAGCAGATGTATGACACACACACATAGCATGTTTATTGGCAAACTGCTACAATATCTATTTCCATCAGCATTACTTACTCCTCAGATTTAAATGACCAAGGTGTCCTCTTCATGACTCTTTAAGTTTAATTTTTCCAATAAATTTGATAAATGATCTATTCATAAACTACATTTTAGTTCTTTGGTACGGACCTCGTTTTGCCTGTTTATTTGATTCGGAGTCAAATGTAAAGTTTTAACCAAACGAGACGTGAAAGCACATATAAAGAATTTCCTCAGCTGCTCCTTTAGTGTAAGAACAGTTAAGTAATAATATGTTTGCAACTTGTTTCAATGAATACAACTCTTCAGTTGTGGTATGGTGACAAAAAATAGACGGATTATGAACTCAACTTCTGTAGAATCAAATGAAAAATTGAGATTTTGACTATTTTTGCTGAAACTTGTCTGGAGGAAAAAAAACCATTGAAGATGACCTTGTGGTAAAAGCAGTGGGAAACCCATCGCAAAAATTGTAACATTTATTTCTTTAAAGTTGACTTTCTGGAGATTTGAGGTTTAAGTAGGACACTGAGTGTAATATAATGAGTGTGTGAACTTGTTTCTCACACTAGGATAAATTATAATGAGAATATTTTGCTCTTTCCTCTGTCTCCTGCATTTCTCTCTGCATCATAATGATGGAGTCTCTTGCATGAACTACTTGTGTCTCACCACATGTGAGGATATCTCTCATTCTGTCTCTCTCCGTCTCTCTCTTTCTCTCACCCTCCGTTCTCTGTGTAGTCCCTGGCAGGGCTACCGTCTATTAAACACACAGACAGTGGGTGCTCCCCCGTGGGCTCATTAGTGAGCTGGCCCGCATGGCCTAGGGAATGCTGGATCAGACCATTCCGCTGCTTACCACAGGGGTTCCGAAGGATTCATTTTGTTGTCACGTTACGTTGTCCCTTGGCATTGGATGCACAATGTGATGTGCTATATTGGATTAATAGGTGGATTTATTCGAGCTATCAGCTATGATTAGCGTCGTCATGTTGTTGAATAGGGAGTGTCTCTGTAAAATGTCAAATAACTGTGGTTCAAAGCCTGGCCATTGATACGTTGTTGTTTTCAGGACATTATCCTCCTATCAGGGCGTATGTTTTATGCAGCTATCATTTATACATCCATCTCAATCCTAGAACTGATCAAAATCAATCAAATGTCCCTGTGACACTGAAAATGAGAGAAATGGAATTTGACACCCAAACCCACAATCAGTGCTTCTTTTCTGACATGTCTGGTTCATTTGATTAATGGTTGGCATAAAATCTATAAAGGATTTAAGGCCAAGGTGTCTGCCACATAATGTGCTATATATGCATACCCTATACTGCAAGGATAGAGGAGCTTTTGAGAAAAGGTAAAATGACAAATGGAAAACATTTAGTTGTATTGTTTCAAAAATGACTGGAACGTACTGTCGGCAGATGGGCAAGCCAAAGGATTTTCTCTAAAGAAATACGTGAAGATTTGATTGTCACAGTAAAACATCTTTGGGGCAGCTAACGGCCTTGTTTAGAAGCTTTATTGGATTGTTTGGGTGCACAGGCTTGGGTGCAAATTGACATTGGAGGAGGAACCAGGAGACGGTCTGTTAGAGCGTTACAAGCTCATTGAAAGGTCCAGCAGCAGCACAGGCATTTGCCCCTTTATGTCAGGAGCAAGAGGAGGACATGACCAGAGTCCCGCAGAATGACTCCCATTGGGCCCCTGCTGTCACACGCATTGTATGAGGTTAACATGGGGGCGCCACTGGGACATGTGCTCTTTGCAGGTTGTGGTTCAGGAGTGGTTGCCCCCTTGACCTCAAAAATGAGTATAATGAGAATATGATGGGTATAAATTAGTCTGGAGATGCCAAGGGCAAAGTTCAGTCAGTATAATGGGTTGTGGTAGGATGAACAGCTCTTGTTTACAATGACTAAGATCATTTCATTCTCAAATAACATTGTGTATATCACCACGATTCCTCAACTTGAATGTTTCATCCATTGAGAGCTGATGTGTCTTGTAGGTTTCTCTTGTTTTTTTTGTTTTTTTTAACAGTGTGATATATAAGAGAGTTGTTTACATTGCAAAACATTGGTATTATTCAGTCCAATGTGAAATTACTATTTTAAAGTTCCAGCTGTTACAAACAAAATAAACTAAAACAAAGTGGTTTCATGTGATATTTACATTTTAAAGGCATTTCTACCTAGCCATATTAACACTATGTTCTAGTGTGTATATATAACAGCACTGTGTAGTCAGTAGTTATGTGTTAATAGAGTACAAAATTAATTGTTGTAATAATGGATTCATTTGCCATGTGCACCACTCTGCAGGATTTCCATGATGAATGACGACAGTGGAGCTTCTATTATCAACCCTTACCACAACATATAGTTATGAATAGGCCCTATTGTGTCTCATAGCGTTGGAGAGTAGCATCTAAGTGATGTAACACAGTGTAACACAAAAATAACCTGACAGAGGCAATTACTTCTGTTCCACTTCCTGTCTTTCTCCACAATGACTTTCCTGGGAAAAAAACACCCTCATTTCCTCAGCCATACAGATTTCATTAGTCTGGCCCCATTGTCTGAACACATTCTACTATTCTCCACTCAGACACAGGTGTTTGAGCACATGCACGACACATAGCCACTTGCACACCAACCCATAACTGCTCACGTGCACCACCTCTCTTTGTGTCGACCTGAAGTTGACAAATCCAGTTTAATCTAATTACCAGTGTTTTTAATTGCATTAGTTTTTTATAATCATCTCTGCCCTTTGCTGTGTAACAATGTTCACTTAATGAGTTGAGAGCTATTACCTTAACAATGGAGCAGAGGAAATGTTGCAGAGCCAGATACCGTGAGACAAACAGCATTTCCTTGGTGCGATGGTATTGAAATAGACAATACATTTACATTTACACATTTACACAACCATGTGAAAGCTTATCCCTGCCTGTATTACCACTGACAGAAGACACCCACTACTTGGCTGTTCTAATATTCAGTATTTACACTGGGCCAGTGTCTGCACCCAAGGGGTGTTCAGCACATCCCGTAGTATTTGTACTTGCTCTCTCTGTCTCAGTCTTCATTGTTCTTTGATTTTTTTGATTTTTTTTCCATGTGGTTTTCTGCTCATACCCATTGAAAGACTATGCAATTGCAGCTCATTGCAGCCAATGTCAAAATGCTAACGGTTACAATACCTCTGAATGACTGAAAGGTGTTTGTCTTGCAGGACGATGCCACAGTTCATCACATCGCCGCAAAAGCAGTCGAGAACATCTCCACAGCTGTTTCTGGATCCTCCCATCCCCTGCTCACCACAGAAATGGGCTCGGCCCTGTGGTACCTGTTCACTCACTCCACTGCGGAGTCCGTCAGGATCACCGCCATCTCTGTATGTTCATGCGCATGAAAAAAACACACATACATGAGCTAGATAGCTTCACAAATGTAAGGAAAACTCATTTAAATATACATGTGTCTTGGAAGTGCTCAGGTTTCTCAAAGATTATGAAAGCTTAAGAATAAAAAAAATCCTATCCATTATCTTCTAATGCTAAATGAAATCTTTTAGATGTACAATTTGCCACATGTCACACGCGTATTAATTTTCAGCATTGTATGCTATTTGCTTTGATCGGCACATACGATATGGTGATTAGTGTATCTGTCAGTGTCATAGACCATGTATAATAATGGACGTAGCGTCCGTGACATCACCCATAGGTTTCTACAGAGTGCTGATGAGGCTTAACTCGTGGCAACTGGCCGATGCTTTCCTCCTACTAGTTCTCAGTTCATCCAAAATGCGGTAGATCTGGGGGGGGGGGCATTGTGCTGTCGCAGCATCCACAGGAAGTGCCATGTCAGCCAAGGTGTCACTCGAGAGGTCACAACCTCAATTATGCACAATTTCAAACCCCAATAGAATAAAGAAATAAGCAAGTTAGAATACACACCGACCCCCATTGTTGTCATGGGACAAAACTGTAGTTTGTACAAGGTTTTAAACATGTTTAATTCACCTCTAAAGTTGGCCTTTTTAAACATGGGAGTCTATGGGGACTGACTCACTTTTGGAGCCGGTCTCAAGTGGCCACCCTGTGAACTGCAAGTCTTTCCACTGCTGCATTTGTGATTGTACTTCACAGTTACATCATTTGTGAGATTGTGCCTTTTGACAACATGTTATGATGCAGAGACCAACTTCTGATTCCACTTTTTGTAAAAGAAAACCATAACTTGATTGTAAGCAGTGCAATAGGTAGAATTACAAATGTTACTTTTTATATGCTACTTCATACTGTGTACCCATGGGAACACAAACGACATAACAGCAGCAATGTCAAGTTCATCTGCCTCTGTCTCCAGTCTCTTTCCAGACTATCGCGCGCGGTCCCAGCCGTCTTCTCAGCGGTGATTGACACAAGTGGCCCTACGGCCATTTTGGATGTTGTTTGCGGCGCAGGGGCCAGGGTCCAGCAGCACGTGCTCACTGCGATGGCCACTGCCTTAGTCACCTCGCGCATCCAGACACACCGCGTCACACAGAGCAAGGTATGCGCAGTAACTCTAAGAATAGAAGAGTGTATCATTACATTTTTCACATCCACCGACGAAAGAAACCCAGATGCAAACAACCATGATTTTATTATGTTGTGCACCACTGGCACCGCAGCTCGAGATTCTGTGGTAGCGTCAGTATTGAGCAAGGTTTGATTATTTTGCATTCATGTGGGCAGTATCTCTAATGAGGATGTTTTTAACACGAGCACAGAGGGATGAAAACACGAGATAACATCACAATGCCAGGAACAAACGCAGCTGGCTTCAAACTCTCTAAACTGTCACTGAGGGGCTCTATCTGCATCTCCCACTCCCTCTCTGCCTCTCTCACAGGCACTTCCTCTCAACCCTACAGTTCATGAACTAATGGTGAACTGTGCACAAGCTAATTTGTCAGGAATTACTTATTTAATTTTTCATAAGATAGCCCGTGTAGTGTGTATATGAAGTGCTAATCTTGCCAAGGCAGGGGGCTAAAATTGATTTGAAGGTTTCTAACTTGGAGTCTAGCATCGGTAATTGACTCTGAACTGAATTTATTTGCATTGAGCATTTCCAATTTAACACCAGAATACAAACTTAGTACTTTAATTCTTCTCTAATTATATACTGATATGCATTCACCTCCACCCCCCCCCCCCCCCCCCCTCCCCTGGCACAAAGACAGACAGTCCAAGAGTTTGTTTACACAGAACTCTGTGTGTGTGTGTGTGTGTGTGTGTGTGTGTGTGTGTGTATGTGTATGTGTGTGTGTGTGTGTGTGTGTGAGAGAGAGAGTGTGTGTCTGTCTCCTTGCATGCACATACACTAATTTGTAGAGTGTGTCAGTATCTGGGCTAATTGGCTGAATGAAAGCGCTGCAGCCTTCTACTCCAGCAAAGCATTGTGGGTAGTGGGGAGGGGCTTATCAGCGAGGCGCACACTACTGGGCTTTGAAATTAATTAACGTGGTGTGTCGCCCCACAAACACACACGCGTGCACTTTCCTGTACACAGACACACACACATGATAATGGTAATGAATGTTGGCCAGTCAAAAATGTTATTTTCCAACCAGTTCCAGCTGCTCAGTGAATGATATCTGCAAGTTTGTGCAAGTGTGCATGTTTATGAAGTGTGATAATGAAGAGTCTGTGCTGATTAAGGTTTCAGCCTGGCTTATCAAATTTTCAGAAAATTATGTTTATCTTTACCTTAAGGGAAATGTGTTGAATAATTGTATTCATTTATTTTAATTTCCTCCCATATATTATTTTGATATATTGCAAGATAATCAGTAGGTAGAGTCAGGGTTACAAGCATTGGGTTAACACCAGCATATACGTGTATATATATATATATATGTGTTTCACAGGCTGAATCTGTTGATATTGGACAGTTCACGACTGGAAACATGTTCCAACATTTTCAGGTCTGGCTGAATCTGTGTTTGTTCCTTGTAGGATGTGGTAATGAAAGTTCTGCGGTGTTTGGAGAGTGCATCCACAGTCACAAGAGCCAAAGCAATACTTCTACTGCTGCTGCTGATTCAGGACAGCCCGCACACACTGCTGCACTGCTGTCGGAACAGGTACACACACAAACAAGCAAGTGAAATACATATTTTGTCACATTATTGTATGTGAATCTATCTTTCTCTGTCTTTTTAAATCACGTGTCAAAGAAAATTGTCTGAGACCAGATTGTTGCTTTCATATTTTCCTGTGTCTTATCTCCTCAACAATCCTCTTATTCATTCAGAGATACTTTTATTATTCCTTTTTCCATTTGTCTTGCTGTAGAAACCTTAACATGCTCTGACTAGCTTGTACTAGCAGGAAAAATCTGCAATTGACTCAGATGTTTGCATTCTCATACACTGTCCCTCCTAAACATTTCAGCAGAATATTCAGAGTTGCGTTCAGGTCTGAAAGCTGCTGAAATCTTTAGAACAGAAAAAAAAAAAAAAATGTTTGCATTCTCCAAAGGCCAGATGTTGCCAGATGTTCCACTATATGAGAAATCATTGATTTCAATACTGTTGCCTGAGTATGCTGCATTTTGTCTCATTGATTTCAGAGTAGCCCATTTAAACTGCAGCTACAGTAATAACCTGTGGACCGTGTGCTTGAGGGGGTCGTTTAACTGTTCTCACGTTGAAGCTGAGTAGACTGACTGTCTGACTGGAATGAGAGTTGGACCAGTGAAGCTCCCTCACAACTCCGAGTCAGTCTGTCAGAGCACAGGCTAATTAGTTTCTCTGGAATTTACTTGCCCATGTACACACACACACACACACACACACACACACACACACACACACACACACACACACACACGGAGTGCGAGAACAAACGGATAACATTTGTGAATTCCTTACCAAGGTGGGATTCTCCCCTTGAATTATCGCGCCGTAGCTTTCAGTGTGTGCTCTCTTCCCCATCATCGCTGTCGCTGAAATCAAATTCTCTCTTCAGTGCACAGCATGGAAGGCCAAACCTAAAACTGTGCCCCATCTGTTTTGTGTTTGTGATATGTTTTTTTTTTTTCATTTTAAAGAAATGGGCATTTCTACTACATACCCAAACAAGGAATCTGCACAGTTAAACTGGTCTAATTCCCGCCGAGCCGTCCTGTCGGTCCAAGATAACCAGCAGGTGGTGAGACATGCAGGGGAGGGGAGACGGCGCCATCCATTTCAGTCAGCGTAGAACTGTGAATCTAACAGGACATTTTTGTTCTCTGGCTCATTTTGTGAATTCAAACCTCCGTAGACTGTCCACGAATCACAATATATGCAGCTATATCTGTGATGACTGGTAGAGGCTCCTGGTGTGATTGTCGACCCGCTGGTTTGATTGCAGGCAGACTCACTGGACCTGTTATGTTTGGTAGAATCCTAAAATCACCTCATCATTAATTAAAGACTATTCAGTCAGTGAAGTGTATAACAGGTAACCCATGGCGACTTCTTACCTTTGAATCGACGAGCCAGTCAGCGATGTCTGAGTGAATTAAAGACAGCAAACGTTTCAGCTGGTTCCACGCGACTTGTAAATCGGATTCCTATCAGGGATGAGCCTTTCAAACAAGATCCAGATTTACGGATGTTAAGGTTTCTTCATGGAAAAGTCAACTCCTGTATTTTGTTGAAGTCGTTCCTCAAATATTTTTTAGCATCTCTGCCTCTATCCTATAATGTGGTGAAGGGGCAGGTACATTAGTATGTGAGTCTCTGCCTCAATGGTATCATTTCCACTGTGGTACTACTGATTTCACACTGTGGGTTAAGGGACAAACTGGATGGATGTACAAATTAAAAAACACTATTAAAGGTGCAGTGTGTAAGATTCGTATCTCTTCTAAAAAATATTATAAAACAATGGCATACTAACATTTTCATGAATTTATAATCACCTCAACGTTTAATTTTTGAAATGAGCCAATTCATGTATATTTACACGAGGAGAGGATCCTCTATGGGGCAGCCATGTTCTTACAGTAGTAAAAGTAGATGTAGTAAATATCTTTTGAATCGTCATGACCACTAGAGTCCACCATAGGTTCAAAAGGGTGAGGTGATGGATACAACATGCAACTTCACCTCTAGATGTCACCAAATCTTACACACTGCACCTTCAAACAAACTGTGGCTTCATCAATCGACTTTTTGTTATAAAAAATATAAGCCCGTCTTTTCATACAACTAACTGAATTAAAGATTTATGAGATTATTAAGCCAACACTTTCTTTTCATTGAGACCATGTATGGAGCGATTAATCTTTAAGCACATAAATTATATTCAACACAGTTTTCAGATTTTTAAAGCACACTGCGTTCCAGCGGGAGACTTCCTTCGTGGAAATGCTGCCTGGGGTTGTTGGCAAGGCACTAGTACTCTGCGTAACCTTTGCCTTAACTAGCACAACAGCTGTGGGAATTGTAATATGAATGTATGTTGCTTGGACATTCAGATTGTGCTGCAGCATGTTGTAACTTCACTGGAACTTCAGACGGTTCATTAGAGCTGCTTGTCCTGTGTTTCACCCCACTCCCCCTTTCCAATGCAGCTGTGAATGTGCGTTGCTTATATGATCAGATGCATATGCATGATATATATGTATATATATATATATATATATATATATATATACACATCTAGTTCCCCTGGTAATTTATGACCAGTTGGTATTTCAGTTTGAAAAAGATGCCCCAGATTACTGACATATGGCTCCTTGTAGCTGCATCTGCCCATCTCTTCTTGCTCTCTTCCTCTGTTTCTCCATTGTTTTTGTCTCTCAAAGTTTCTCTCTTTTATTGGAATCTCTCTCTTGGTAATGATTTACTTTGAGATTGTTTGGATCAGTGAAAATATACCAACATTGCCAGTCCATTATAATCGACAAACATAAAAAGAAAAATGCTCCTTAGCAGTTGCTGAACAACTCAATTCATGAGATAGAATTTTAGTTGGAGATTGACATTTGCTCTCAAGATCAGAATATTAAGAATATTCATTCTTTAAACATATTTTGGAATTAGTCAGAACACATTCCATTTGTTTGATGGTTCCAAAAATCTCTCTCTGTATAAAATCAAAATCAATGTTACAAACCTGTCCATCTTCTGGGCTTCACACTTGGTGTGTATATTTTTAAGGACCCAAGGAAGTTGAGTTTGGTGCGATTTGGACGTGAGACACTTAAAGTAATTCTGAATAGAAAAGTCATCACATTGTGGTAGAATAGAGGCTGTGACTTTTCCAGTTCGTTGTTCTACACACTGAGAGCATCTTCACTCAACAGGTGAACAGCTCCGAGAAATCCAACCATGACCTCCAACATGATGACCCAGCCATAGAATTAAGTTGTTTTTGATTTCCACTTCCTTTTCAACCTCCCTCCTTTGCCTTTTACCATCTCTCTTTCTCTGTCTCTCTCTCTGTCTCTCTGTCTCTCTGTCTCCCCCCCCCCTCTCTCTCTTTCTCTCTCTCTCTCTCTCTCTCTCTCTCTCTCATTCACAACCTTGTTCACAGTGTTTGAGCTGTCAGATTTGACCCGCTTGTCTCTCTCCCACCGAGCACTCTGCCTGACTCAACCACACACACACACACACACATACACACACAGGCCCGCATTCACCAAGCCACGTTGTGTTTAATTAGCTCCTCAGTGGTGTGAAAATATGTATGTGAGTTTGTTTTTGTATGCATTACTGTGTTTGTCTGCGTATGAGATAAACTTGTGCAGGCCTTGGTGGGGAAGTGACAAGATTGCCATTGGGAGTGGAAGGAGGTGGCTGTCCTCACACACACACACACACACACACACACACACACACATACACACACACACACACACACACACACACACTGCCACTGGCAGGTCAGTTGTGTATGTTTTCTCTGTTAGACTCCCGCAGTGACTCACAGAGAGGAGGCAAATTTGTCTCTCTTCATATTTGAAGCTGTGAAAGTGGCAGCAGAGGAAGACACAGGCAGGAGTCCTCAGCAGGGAGACGGGCAGACGGGGTGTTGGGCATGGAGACGGTCGGAGAGACGGATAATTATCTGCTCATGGACTAAATAAAATGTAGTAAATGGATACACTTTTTGCAGTACAATCAGTTTCCAGCGGAATTTTGTGTGGACGTTCTATCACGGAGCCCTGAGGTTGAATCCAACAGCACAGCAACTTAATTCACCAAGAGCTATGCTTTGTTTTTGTTTTTGTTTATTCTCCCTTTTATGTCATTACAGGTATTCTTCTGCTCACATGCAAAAACCCATGATAGTAAAAGGAAGCTTCGAAAAAAAAACATGTTGTGTAACATACATGTGCATGTGTGTGTGTTTCTCCGTGTAGACTCATCATGTACCTGGAGAGAGACCTGCGCAAAGCCACACCCCTCAAAGTGAACCCCAGCCAATCAGGATACCTGTCTCAGTGCCTGGACTTAATGATTTTACATCTCACCAGCACTTCATCACTCATACTGGGTACAAAAGGAACAATATAGTGGAGGAGCGTAAACATATTGTCATTGTCGACACGTATACTTTTAAATGAAGCATATTTAAAGGTTGTGTCCTCTCTCCAGAGGATGTCCAGTGTGCATTGAGGGATGTGATTGGGAGGAGACATCCATCCACAGCTCAGAGCAGACAGCTGAAACACACGCTGCCTGCTCTGTCCGTTCTGCTGGAACTTCTTTCATCACAGGTAGCTGGGGAGAAAAAGGGACATTTTATGTTCTAGGAAAATAGTTGGCCCGGTTGTCCTTGGAATTATTCTCAGAAATGATCAAAACTAAACACTGACATTGAACACAGCTTTGCCCATCTGCTTTAATACATGTAATCATTGGATGCCAGGTTAGGATTTTGTCAGAATAGGAAGATATAGATACTAAGAATAAGATATAAGCTCATGTAAGAGATGCCTTCTAAACGGTGATGTAATCTGTGGCTCCTCTCTTTATTCACCCTTTTGCTTTTTCTTCCTATCAAACTCATCCATGTTGCCTGTGACTTACTCTTTCCACAGGTCTTTCGCTCTCAAATTGTTACAAAAGAGTTCTTGGTTCAAATCGGATTGCTGCTGGTAAGTACACGTATCATAAAGGCTCTTCATTTGTTTCCTTAGAGTGGTTGTTAACACTGTTAAAACTGTGATGGGCATTTAGAATCAGTCAAGTTAAAGCCACTGAGATAATAACCCACATCATAGGACCTATAATAGCCTTTAGTTATCATTAAACTACTATAGACATATGGTGGTGCAACATGGCGACACTAATAAAAATATCAGTATGATTATTTCATTTCAGTCTTTGTCATTAGAAATGGAAATAAATGTACCTTAATCTTACAAAGTCATATCTTACAATCAGTCGTAAATGTTTAAAGGGTACAAAGTAGCTGAAATGCAGCTTCACATCGTGATAAGCACTTTGATTAAAAAAAAATCATATTGCCTTGAACAGTTACAGCATTTTAAATAATCACTTTTTTTGTCAATAATGTGTCATATGCCCTCCATCATCAGAGCTACGTTACCTCAGTGGAGTCCAATGAGACAAACCTGGCAACTGCTATTGGTAAGTGACTCGATTTTCTCCTCCCACAGTATCATGTATTCAGCATACACACCTAAACATTCGAGTACATATGGCAAGTGTATACCTGTCATTCTTTAATAGAGAGCAAAGTTATCATTTTACCGTTGAGCCTCAAGCGATGGAAAATGTCCAGAAAAGTGTTAAAGATAATCAAGCGGACATATTTGAGATATTTTTGTGGTGGCACGGTTGGTTGGAACAGAGTAGGCTAATATCACTTAAGCTGCAAGTTCACGAGTAGAGGATATCATCCTGAGAGTCACGTCTGCCTTTATTCAGCAGCTCAGGAGACGATTCAGTTGAGCTGATTGATAATCTGATTCCTCTGCAGGTGCCGCGATATGTGACGAGTTCATCAGGACCTGTCTGTCCATCGTCAAAGTCCTGAGTCAGCACCACAACCTCATCACTTCACAACAACGGACTGTAAGTACAGACGCAAGCATATAGTTGTTTGTTTGACTCAGTGAGTGTCCTATACTATGCTATCTTACTTTTACTAGATACTTGACTGATTGTTGTCCAGTAATAAGGTGGGTAACCTGTGGTCGTCACTTGTAAGTAACCTGTGAAAATGATTCGAAGACAGCTCCTCATCCACCTGGAATTGATAATAAAGAAGGGAAAATGTGATATGAATAAAATACACATTGTTAACAAAAAAAACGAATACTATAGAAATTGTCAGTTGAATGTTAGAAGGTCTCCTTGTGATAGTCTGATATTCACAGCGGGTTCTGGTCTGTTCAGCCCGTCTCTGGGAGGACACAGGGTGAACTTGGGAGCTGGCAGCAGAGACACTAATCAACTATTGAACCAACAGTCTCATCAGATCTGTCTGCGCACGTGTCTGTGCTCACATGTGATGGGACCATCAGATTGCGTTTAATGACTATTGACGTGTGGAAGTGGAGAGGAGCAGGAAGCAGACGGGATTGAGGGAGGTAAAATAAAAGAAATGAGGAATAGAGGAAAAGAGCAGAGAGACATCTGCAGCGACTGAGAGTCAATAACACAGGAAGACACTTTAATTACCACCAACCAGCTCAGATGAACTTTTATTGCCCGCTGGACAAGGAGACGGTTAATGTGTCAAAATCAGTCTGAAGAAAGTTTACAGCAAGTTTCTCCCCAAGAAATGTTGACTGTCTAAAGATTCATGTGGAACCAGTTATTAAGACTTTATTATACTATAACTCATCACAGCAAAATGTGTCATTTTGGCAAACACCATTGTCTGACAATAATTCACTTTGCATGAAAAGGCCAAAAGATAGAATATATCCAGCCTCATTATGAACTTGTCTGTGTGCAGCGTCTGCTTGCTAAGAATAACCCATTACTGCTGCACAGCAGGTAGTATATATTAATGTCCAAGTAGTTTTATGTGATGCTGAACAGCAGCGTACGCATGAGGTTTGTTTACCAGTATCACATTTCAGACAACCACCTGTTGCCTCCTATTTGCAAATGGTGAAACAAAAAGGTAAATAACAAGCACAAAACAACATTGCATCCTCCCACGTCCTGTGAGAATAGCAATGAATTAGCATTTTCACTTATTTCTTTCTGGTGGCTTCAAAGCTAATGGAATGAAATTCATCTTTCGTCAGAAATGGGATAGTCAGTCTTTTTGCTCCAACGTACAACATTCAGACATATTACTTTGCTGAAAAGGAAAAAACAGAAAATTGTGGAGAAGAAAACCAAGCACGCGCACGCATGCACACACACACACACACACACACACACACACACACACACACACACACACACTCTCCATCCAGGCTTTTGATGGCTGTGATATTAATACGCAGACCATTAAGTGGTGGACAACATCCTTTGTACTTTTCTGTCTGTGCCTTTCAATGTAATGACCTCACACACACACACACACACACACACACACACACACACACACACACACACACACACACACACACACACACACACACACACACACACATTCACTCAGCATTACTGTTGTTTCTATGGTAATACTTGTAATCATGCAAATACATGCAATTCAGATTCGAGCCTAAAGAAAGGCTGTGACAGTTGCGGAAGTACATTTGGTGCGAGTGTGTGTGTGTGTGTGTGTGTGTGTGTGGTGGATGTGTGTGTGTGAGGGTGTGAGATCAAAGAAAGCACTCAACAGTGTGTTTTCATTGTAGTTTGATCCTCTGTGACAGTGGTCTATGTGGCTGATGGCCACTGAATTAATATAGAACCCTCCTCTATTCAGGCTTATCTAAAAATATATCAGCTTTTAGATTTGCTGTATATTAAGTAAGGTTTCACAGAAAGGGCTGAGATGTCTTTTATTGATATACTTACTCAGCCTTAACTACGAGAACATAGGACTTAATGAAAGCATTGATGCTGTTTGCATGGTTCTTCTCACACAGTAGATTTGAGATATCTATATAGTTTAAGACAATTTATACCGTTCAAAGAGTCGGAGGGTGTCGTGTGAGAAGAAATGTCAACAAACATTTGTGGAGGCTCTGAAGTGATATGACTTTATAAACCCTTGCATCTCTAGTTTGTGACTGAAATGTGATCTGGTCTTTATTCAAGTTACAAGGCCGAGACGATGCACAGCTAGTTTTATATACATGCATATAGTATAAGTATATACTTTCATAGTGTTGGTGGAAAAACCGAGTGAATCTGTGATTAATACCTCCTCAAATATTCTTTAGAGCAATAAATTCAAAGCAGAGTTTCCAGTCGCCGATGGAACCTGCCAAGGTTGGATCTTTCATATAGAACATATTGTGATCATTCACAGGAAATCTGTTGTTAACCTGCTCTTCATAGTTCATTCCAGCAAATGTCTAATCGGCTATGCATCCGCCAAACTTCCCCAGAGCTTCAGCTAGCAAACCGCCGCCTTAACACAATCCTGTGAGGAGCATAGAACATCACTGTTCCCATGATGAAACAAACAACGAAGGCTCTAATGCACTTCAGTGTTGTCCTAACGCTAGTGTGCGAATAGTTGTGATCAGTTTCATCAGTGCATATAAACTTTGGAGAGTCAGGGTCCAAACCTCTGCAATTTGCTTTTGGAGTCGAGTAATTGGACACTCGCCTCGGTCGAGAAGCTGCAGAGCTTAATCGTCTGCGTTCTAACTTTGGCCTGATGAATATCTGAACTTTTTACATAACTGGCTAACCTTTTCAATTTTCATGCAAAGCCACAATTCTCAATTGTAAGTCTTGTAAAACTGCTTTTTGCGAGACACACTTGAGTGTTAGATGAAGAGCAGGCCATGTTGCAAGAGGGTTCACTGACTTTTTACTGCAGCTGTAGTGAATCAGCCTCTCCGAGAGAATTAGTGGTCGAGGACCAATTCTGTGTAATGCCTTAATTTGTTTATGGATCCGTTTCTGTCTCCAAAGGTTGTGGGCGCCATCCTGCCTCCTCTGACAACACTGGCTTTCAGCCGAAATGGTAAGAGGGGTGGTGGGTCATCGTGGTGGGTGGTGGGAGGGAGGACGTAGATGTGAATGCAGGATTTGGGAAAGTGTGAAGAGAGGAGATGTCGACAGAAGGAGAAAACTGCCGGAGCCACAGTGATATAAAGACATTCACATTCATGCCATCTCACCTCTCTGTAGATAAAGATGGATGGATGGAGTCACCTTGTAATTCAGTTCCTAATCTCTAGATGTATTTGTTTGTATGTTCCAGCGGAGTGGTCTGTGTTTGCACTGAGGGTGCTGTCAGAGCTCAGTCTCGCCCTGTTAGTCCGGGATACTGATGAACATCATGACGATGAGCGAATGGAGCAAAAGAGCCAGAGAGGAGAGGAGAGAGAACTGGAAGTCAAGGAAATACATGAAGAAAACTCTCTCAGTCGAATCACAGCTCTCATCACTGAATCTCTGCTTCCAAGGTTGGTTCCACTCTTTGTATCTCACAGTCTGAGAATGTGTCTGATTCAGGAACACTTTGCCATCTATTCAGACTCTTCCTTTTTTTTGTTTGTTTGTTGTTGTTTTTTGCAGAAACAAAAGTCATTGTAATTTGGATTTCATTTTCAAAGTGTCAATCTGCCATTTTTCCCGAGAATCAATGATGATAAAATGAAAGCAGTGTTAAAACTTTATGAAATTTGAACAAAAAACAAAACACAAGCATAAACTCTCATCAATGCGTTCAAGTGCAGCTCTCGAAAGTGTGGTCGAGTGCAGCGTGGCTTTGATTATCCTTGAGACATGTCTGAAATGTGTATGAGTCAGAGTTTCACTGAAATGATTGAGAATAGAAAGGCAGATGTCTTTTCATATCAAGTATAAAGGACTGATTCTGAAGAGGTGAGTCTTTTCAAGAGTAAAACTGCTTTCTGAATGCGAACCCCAGAGGTTTGTACCATGCAGGCCTCAGTCAGGGGTGCGTTCAAGATCACATCCCCTCCTCCCCCTATTCCGTATGCGGATGTGTCCTTGGGCAAGGCACTGAACCCCACATTGTCCCATGTACACATAAATGCACCATGAGAATGTTTGTGTGACTGGGTGAATGTAAATTGTGCTGTAAAGCTGTTTGAGGGCTCATCATGACTTGATAAAGCGCGAGATGAATACAAACCGGTGACCATTTACACTGTAATGAGAGTAATTACTCATTGAGATGTGTGGTGTTTAGTCTTCTTCCTCTGTATGGATCTATCTCGTCTGCTCTGGCGCCTCCCTCCCCATCCACCCCACCAAAATGTCCTCCTCTTTATCAATCCCTCTATGAAATGTGTTCCTCACTTTTATTTCCAGCCCCCATTCCTCTCCCCACTATCTCCCCCTCACCTCTCTCTGCTGCGCCTCTTCCCCTTTCCCTCCTCCTCCTCCTCCTCCTCCCACCACGAATCCAGTGCTCCCCTCCCCCTCTTCCCTGTTCTCCCTCTCTCTCCAGATCTGTTCCAGTTTGCACCCTGTTACTAATGATCAGAACAACGTATTAATTATTAACACTATGAAAGCCAAACGTTGTACTCATTAATGTTTGTGTTTAGGTATGAATCTCTTCTTCAAGCGGCAGAGCCCGTCCCTCTCTACGCACTCAAACTCCTGGTATCAATGACGGAACACAGCACACAGATCTGCAGGTACAGTGCACAAAGATGCTCCACAAGTCAAATACAATGTAAAAGGCAATTCTTGATATCTATATCATTGTTTACTGCATTTGTAATGATGAGCAAACACTCTAAAAATGAGTGAAAGCATTATATGGATAACACATTTTCTAACTGTAGATGCACCATTTTTATTGCTCTCTGTCTCAATCCAGCCATTGGTAGTACTGGAGTGTTGTGCTGTTTGTGCAAGTACACACACAAATACACAGAGGCACATTTTAGGCTCTCGATGTGTGATGTTTCATGCCAAGGCCAGTCACTCCCAGTTCAGCACTGTGAATCACTAATAGCTATTTTTAATTCAAAACCATGCACACACACACACACACACACCTGCATGCATGTTCACAACAACCTCACAAACCTACAGGCAAGGGATTTATTTACCCACAGTACATAACATCCAGATGTACACAAATAATCATTATTTATTGATGTGGCTGTTGCACATTCACAGCTAATAGCAACATCAGCACGGCGGCACTAATGCCAATGATCTACGCTGAAAACGCCAATGTTTTCCACATTAGTAATCAGTTTACCGACAGGTATAAGCTGCTGTATCAGCCGGGATGTGTCGAGACTTGACATATTGCGCTGATACATATGTATCTTGGCACACTAGCTGCCCCCGTAGAGTTTTGTCTAAAAGTGTATTGCTTGAAATCTACAGCACTGAGGCGAAATCATTAACCCTGCAAAGATTCACTGCTGCATCATGTTGACAAAATTAAGATAAAATATGTTTTCTGAGGAAGCAGTTGTCTGACAGCAGAATAGAGGAGGTAATATGTTACAGAGGAGCTGCTGATCCCTATTCTAACGATGAGATGACTCGTGTGTGTGTGTGTGTGTGTGTGTGTGTTTGTGTGTGTGTGTGTGCGCATGCAGACGCTCTGGTGTATGTGTGCGTGATCGATGTGTTCTGACAGCAGCTGTCAGTAAGTCTTGATTCTCTGGTCACCTGTCTTCTTTTTTCAGCCACGGAAAGTGAGAGGGAGAGGAGGGGAGCAGAGAGAGACAGGGAGAGACAGAGTGAATGTGAAAGGCAAGGGATGGATGGAGAAAGTGGTGGGAAGGATACATGCTGTAAAGTTCTGGGATATAGGAAAATGAAGGGGGAGCAAAGGGGGAACATCCTCCGATATAATCGTAGCACAGTCGTTGTGATGCTGACGCCCCATTTAATATCAGTGGGTGGCAGTATTGTCAGAGAAGGTGTATCTCACAAACAAATATGAAACTCACTATTCCTCATTTGTCCATTATGGGTCTGAGATATACATCAACACACTTGGCAGCAGACTCTCATTGAATGTCATTACAGCTACACATACCAGCTTACCAGCGTAAAGGAAAGGATGAGTTTGGAAATGCTAGCGTTGACCAATAGAGCAGCTGTGTGATTCTTACTGTTATTGCTGTCGTCCCCTCAGGAATAGATTAAAATAAACAGCTAGATATTTAAACACAGCGTGAAGCGCGCACAACTCCTGGCCCTGTGATGAAGATGAGAGCCCCTTGAAAACAAGTGAATGCACTCTCTCAAAGAGAGGTGATGATGGTGATAATACATAATCAATTCAATCTTTGTTGTGACCTTTCTTCAGCATCTTTAAATGCACTGTCAAGAAAATCCAAGCTCAAGCAAGCCTGACTTGGTTTTTTTTCCATTATTAAAACCTCACTCGCGCATTACCTACACTATTTTCAAGATGGCGTAATTAGTAATATCAAGTGTTAATATAATCCCAGTGTGTTCACAGCTTTAATCAGGAATCTGACCACCTGCCTCACCTCTTTCCTTCGTTTACTAGATTTTCCATCTTATTTCTAAAAGTTCATTATTTTTACAGCATCAGTCACTGTTACCCATTTGTCTCCCCTTCCTCCTCCATCCACTTATTTCATCTACTCCAGCCATAATAACTTAATAAACCCCTTATCACTAATATCCCACTCTCCGTCCACCTCCCCCCCTCCATCCTGGAGGTCAGAGTTCACCCACTGTGGAGAATGGGCCCCCACGTCTCTTATCAGTTATTTCACCCTCCCTCTCGTCTTCGTCCTCCTCTTCCTCCCACTCTCCTCATCCCCTCCTGTCTTGACACAAGTAGAGTGATGTGAACTTTTCAAATTGGTGTCAGCTCTCTTCTCTCTACATCGCTGTTTTTTCCCCTGACATTATTAACAATATTTTACTTTTTTCCCCCGCTCTCCCTCGTTCTCTTTCTCCCGCCATCTCAAATTTATTAACGTTAGTCCACATTTCTGTCTTTCCCCGTGCCCTCTCTCCACAACTCTCTCTCCATCACCGTGGTTATACAATCAGAAATTAAATTGCCTGAGTCTTGGTTAGATAAGTGCGGCTATGAAGCCGGCCGTGCAGTAATTAGATGGTAAATTGGGGACATTAACGTTAGGAAGGCAGCCTGCTGTCTCTCTCTACATTATCACAGCCCAGACACACCTTCAAACAACTACATTTACTCTGACCTTTAGCCAAAGAACCTCGGGTGTGTGCGCGCGTGTGCGCATGCGCCCGCCCGTGTGTGGCCATTTCTGCCTCAGTGTTATGCACATCATGCTTATCACTGAGAGGGACGTTTTGTCACCTTTGAATTTGGTTGAAGATACAGTGTGTAGACAAAAATCTACTGTATCTCATACAAATAACAATTTTCTTTTCTTGATCATTGATTGATAACTTAAATATTGGTGGATTTCCACAGTCCAAGTCTCTACACCCGAGAAGAGATGGATCATTTGGTGTCAACAATTGTTTTTACTTTAGTAAAGCATGTAGCTGTTTGATTCATTTTTGAGATATTTCCAATTTTATTCGGTCATTCTTCACGATATATAGGTTCATTTGTCCAACAGCTAAGCCATAAAGCCCTTTCACCGAGGGCCACATCAGTGGTATCTCATTATTCTCTTGAGGGCACAGTTTTAATTGAGGGACTAAATGAGTAACATATTGCAAAATAACTGTGCTCATCTTTGATTATTTATTAATCTATTATTTATTTACCTTACAAATGTCATATCATATCAACACACTGTAAACACACTGATTTTATTGCTTCACATAAAAAGTGGCATGTGCAATTCACAAGAGTCCATGGGCAATATATGTTTCAAACTTTGATTTTTGGACAATCATTTGCCTTTCAGCTCTCGCAGGCCACATAAAATGAGCTTGCGGGCCACATTTGGCCCACGGGCCACAGGTTTGACACCTGTGCTACAGTGTTTAGTGTAGTTGGTGTTTTTAATTTAGATTTTAAAAAGCACACAAACATCCAGGCGTGGTTCGGGATGTATCACCGTGTAATTGACAGCAGCAATATGTGACTCCAGTGGTAAATCTAGTTTAGTGGCTGTGGCCTCATTGTTCTCTTATTGCATTCTCTCCTATTATGTGGCTGATGATATACGACGAATGCTTTAAAGGTCATCTTATCTGTGTGCTCTGTCACTGCTGTCGTGTTGCGCTCTGCTTCACTCAGTGTCTGGTCCTGTGCACCGGGTTGTTTGATGTATGGCTGCTAGTTAGATGAAGGTCCAGTTTATCATGTCATGCTAAGCCTGGTCTGACCTCTCATGTTTCAGCCTGTCATCTGACTAATGGGAGGCCATCCATCATATCTGTAAACACACACACACACACACACATGCGCATAGATACACACATACACACATACTTATTGAGCAAAACAATAAAATATAAAGAGCATCACTGATCTCTTGATTCCAAAGTATCAATGACATAAGACTAACAAGACAATATACAAGGTAATTGACTCGTCCCAGTCAAACAGTGTTACCATAAGTGATGCCTAAACGAATAAGTTAAAGGTGAGGTAATTGACCCCTCAGAATAACGGTAGACTATTCATTGCAAGTAATGTAAAGTACATCTGAGATTTGAGATTTCAAGAATAAAGTTACAATATTGTGAGATTTAAGTTGACAGATCTCAGAATGAAGCAGTAAGGAGAAAAATAATTGCCAGAATTTGACTGTTTACTGATTCAAAATAACCACTTAAACATTCAACCAGTTGAATTGTGGATCTATGAAACCTCCTTAAAATGAACTTTGATGTAACCGACATTCAACCATGGCCAAACATTTCCCTCCCCATGAATGAGACCATTTCTTTTCCGTATCCCGATTCTACTGAAGTTGCTTCAACAAACGCCCCAAAGTCCTTGTGTTATGATCATAAAGTCTAATATAACAAACTGTGTAATGGTATATTTCGAAATGTCATAATGTCAGAGAAATTCAGACTGAGAATCTAATATTCCCACATGGCCTAAAATATGAATACTGAGTTGCAATTAAATAGGCTCTTGACTAGTAACAACAAAAGATGGATTTGAAAACTGGCCAGCATTTAGTATTTCTACAGTATGTCTCCAATGCAGTCTCATAGATTACAGTAGCCTCTCAGTCAGCACACACCACGGTTCTGCTTGGTTCCATCTCGCTCAGTCTCTCCTTTGCGACAGCTTGGAAAATCTTTGGCTGCTAAAACTAAAAAAAACAGCGCCCGAGTCTTGCGATGCCTGCGGGGCAAACTATAAATCATAGTCGGACTGAGGACAGATTCTTTAAATCAGTGGTCAGGCTTTGTTACCCTCAGCATATTAACACCTGTCTGACTTCACGCTGCTGTGTTCCCACTGCAGTCTGAAAACACAGTGTGTGTGTGTGCGCGTGTGTGTGTGTGTGCGCGCCCATATCAACCACACAGCAGTTGGTTGTGAACTTTAATCAGTGAGCGGACAGACTGCCATTTCGAATAGAGACTGTTGATAATAACATCTCTCTCTCTCTCTCACACTCACTCACTCACTCACTCTCTCTCTTTCTCTCTCTCTCTCCTTTTCAGGGCAGTTTATTTAGTTTGGGTTTATCACTTTCTCTCTCATCACTCTTTCCTGTCACCCGTTTGTCTGTCCGCCCTCCCGTCTCCACCTGAATCCTCTCTTCCACCATCCCACCTCCTCATCACCAAATGTGATCTTCTCTTACCTGATCTTCCCTTTAACTCTCATCTCCTCTATCTGTGTCCTCGCCTCCTCTCACTTCATCTGCCCTCATCGTGTCTCCTCCTTTCGCCTTTGCTCTCTCACCCATCCAGACAGAAAGCATCGTAGTGGAACCACTTCCGTAATGAAGATGAAAGCGCTTGGTGCTGTGCGTGCGTGCGTGCGTATGTGTGTGTGAGAGCCGCTCAATGTATTGCTCCCAAATTGAATTAATTCCTCATTCGCATTTCTCGATTTCTAATCCACTCTGCTTTCTCTCTCTCTCTCCACTTCAGGTTGATCAAACACAGTAGGATCCTACCAACAGTTTTCCAGCTCATTCTGGTAAGAAATCAGTCTCAGTTAGCTCAGCTCATCAATTAGTCTCCACTCGATCCATCACTAAATCCCTCGGTCATTCACCCAATCACAGCCAGTTTTCACAGTCCGTATCATTTGTGTCCTGGCTGCTCTGTTTCATTACAGCCACTTCCTCCTCGCACCGCCTCCAGTCCACCTTTACATATGTATTTATGTAGATGAATCCGAGCGTTGTTGACCTATTAGAGGGTGGGTGTAATTGACTGGCAGGTCAGCCATAGTGAGGTGGAAGGGTTGATAGAGTGAGAATATGGACTTCACTGTTCAGAGTGTACGTACACACACACACACACACACACACACACACACCGCAGTGCTTGTCTGTTATCACCGGAGCATAACAACGTCTCCAGCAGACAATTTAGTGCACCTGACCCTCTTTGCATATACGTGCAATCTAATGCACCAACAGTCAAGCACAATCTGTTTTCAGAAAATCAAAACACACACACACACACAGTCATATACTCACTTAATAATCAGTGTTCTGCATGGCCACCTCTCCAACCCCGGCTGGCTGCTGCAGAATGTTAAACACTGTTATCCAGCAGCCTGATTAACTTTTCTCCTGATTGTTTACTTCTGTCTGAGGCAGTCGTGTCAGGAGCCATTAGCGCCGTCGGTATCGCTAACGTTGGGATTGATTTATGCTGCCTGAAACACTCTGATGTGGATTGATTGCACCTGCCACTGGTCATCACACTTGTCACGGGGAAACTCGGCTAATTGTATTTGTCGAGATGATGAAGGAGGCCTGCTTCTGACATTAAAGGGCCCGGAGAAGATGCCGGTTGGACCCGGCTTCTTAATTGGTTGGGTGCTACGCCCGAGGAGGTGGAGTGTTCACGCCAGGTTACAGTCAAATCCCTTTTACGCTGCTCGCCTCACTTGCACCTTGTATGGAGTACACCACTCCGAGAGACGAGGGCCAGGACGGTGAGTCTCCACGTCGAACGTCATTCCGCTTTGACAGCCCTCGTTGTTCCCTGCCAGCTGGATGGCTGCTGTGATGTGCGCAAAGTCCTTTCATGGCTTATTAGTCCGCAAAGATCACGATAAATGAGCTTCGTCATTTGTTGGTACTGACAGGCAAGTTGTCCTAGGTGTGGATTGATGTCGTTGCCTCTCAGCCTCGGGCTATCGTGCATGATGAGCAGCAGTCAGGCTTATCATACCGTACACAGATCACACTGATGCGCACAAACCCTGCAGGCAGAGCTGGTGCATCCCAGAGAGGATCAAATATAGTGAAATGAGGGCAGGAGAGAGAGAAGGAGGAGGTAATTAGGGAGGAGAAAATGTTTTTTTAAAGGAGGAGAAAGCCAAGGAGAGTAACAGGAAAGAAATGGATGTCGGAGAAAACAGACAAACGGCTGACTCCGGCTTTCTCTTCGAAACACTCTATTATCACAGGTCACAGCTCCCAATGTGATGGAATCATCACATTGTTTTCCTCAACGCTGCACCTGACACATACATGCACTTCACAGTGCATAGGCCATGGAGTTTTAAGGAAATGTGTCACCATTGATGCACCATAAGTGAACCCTGACCTTAAGGGAGTGGGGTGGGGGGGGGGGGGGGGGGGGGGGGGGGGGGGGGGGGGGGGGGGGGGGGGGGGGGGGGTCATACCAACACTTTCAGAGGATCGTGTTTAATAATGCCTCTTGACCTTCTAGTTTAACACAATTCCACCAAACTAATGAATTGTACCCCAAAGCTATTATTTGGAGATCCTGTCTGTATAAATTCAGCCTCCCATCAGAATGACACAACATCCCATAGATGTGTCTCCTTTTTCCAGTTCCATGCTAAAACGAAATGGCCTTTTTCTTGGCCAGTGATCCGTCAACACACAAAGTCTAAATGGGGATATGCCTGCTGACAAACCAACCAATGGATGGTGGTTTATACTGGTATAACACAATCTGATGACATGAGACTGAAGCGTTTAATTGTGAGTTCAGTGACGCAGTGGACATCGAGTTAAATATAGTAAAAGCAGTTGATGGTTGTTGAGTTCCACACGTGTTCATGCCGCACAAAAAACATACACATTACACTGTATAAGTGATCAATTGTCAATTGAAGTGTTGTCCATAAACATTTGAAGTACCAACACAACCTCTCATCTAGTTCCCCCGGCTCTGTCTTTCTCTCCAGGCCAACAGAAGTAACGTTACCAGCGGGATGATCCAAAACGCCGTTGCCTTATTGTGTAACCTGACTGAGGATTCCGTCTTGGACCTGGAGCCCCCCCACCTGCAAGGTACAGTAAGTCTGGATACAGTTTTTATTGTGAACTCAACCGGTGAGTAACTTTGATTTCAACTTAGCATGTCGTGAGTGCTCTCATAGGGTCAATTGTGTCATTAACCCATAACCGTGTGAAGCCGAGAGACGTGAAACTCATCAATATTAGAATGTCTTGTCGATTCCGCCCGATGCGATGGATCCAGTGGAGAAGGGGTCTCGTGTTCTTTTGAGTAAGGACTTTTTTTTTCCAGAAGTGAGATCATTTCAGACCCATTTTTGGAGCCGAAAACTTACTGTGGGATTTGGACTTTAATTAGAGAGAAGGAATAATGAGGCACAGACCACGGGCATGTAGGGACGCTGTCGAAATCCGTTATTACAGAATGAATCCATTAAATTAAACATCTTCACCAGAATAAAAAATACCAACATTGCTCTCTCTCTCCCCCCTCTCATTATTTAGCATCTCATCACGGCCATCTCTTCCTCTGCAACTCCTTCTCCTCACTACCCAAAAAACACCATAACTACCAACCCCTCCTCTCCCTTCATTTCCATTGGGTCAGCAGTACAGCAGTTCAGTAGTCAGCATCATTATCGTCCAATCACCTCTTCTCTCAACACAAAACTGTCAACCCAGCACTAATACTGCCCAGGCAATTAACACTATCTCCCTCTCCCTCCCTCCCTCCCTCCCTCCCTCCCTCTCTCTCTCTCTTTCTCTCTCTCTCTCTGTCTCCCTGTCTCTCCTCTCCTCCCCACTCTTTCCTCCTTTCTCCTCCTGGCGCCCTTTACTGTATTAACTTGTACTCATCTTCATATCCCTCCTTTTCCTCATCCATCCACTTTTCTAATCAGCTTACATCTCTCTCTCCCTCTCCTGCCTTCCCCTCCGTTCCCATTTTTACCCTCTCCTCGATCCTCTATTTCGGGCTCCTCTTCCATTTTCTTCTGCTCTCGTTTCGAGGTGGTTCACTCCAGATCGGTGTGGTGATGGCAGAAAGGAGGGGAGAGGAGAGGAGAGGAGAAGGGAGGTAGCATGTATAATTGGCTTTTTAAGGTGTGACAGAACGAGGAAAGGAAGGGTGGTGTGTGAGCATGTATTTGTGGGAGTGTGTGTTTGTGATTGTGTGTTGGAAGGCACCAGGCAGACTGTGGATGGCTGTGTGGGTTGGGTGGGTGGGTGTGGGGGG
The DNA here is from genome assembly GCA_016785325.1 of Chascanopsetta lugubris. Lineage (NCBI taxonomy): Eukaryota > Metazoa > Chordata > Actinopteri > Pleuronectiformes > Bothidae > Chascanopsetta > Chascanopsetta lugubris. Next base: position 31,217 of record JAFBJT010088962.1, read on the forward strand.
ACAGTGGATGCAGCCGTACCCTGTATCAGCGAGAGAGAGAGAGAGAGAGAGACACAGACAGAGAGAGAGACAGAGAGAGAGACAGAGGGAGGAGATGAGGTTTATAATTGGGCAGATTTGCCTCTGACTGCGATAATACCCCCTGGGGAACGAAGACAGGGGGGGAGCAAAGGGAGAGAGAGACGGAGATACAGGGGGAGAACGGGAAGAAAGAGGGCAGAAGAAAAAGTCAAGACGGAGAAAGAGAAAAGCAAAAAAAAGGAGGTAAAAAGGGCATGAGTTCGGAAGAAGGAGAACGAGCGTTTGAGCGGGACGGCGAGAGGAGGTAGAGAAGAAAACTGCAGGATGAAGTTATCGGCAGTTTGATGAGGGAGAGATGGAGAGATGGTGGTAGAGGAAGAACAACTTGAGCGAGACACTCTTCTCAAACGAAGTTTACTATTTTATATGACTCCTTTGGCTTGACATGAAAACAGACTAATGCAGAAAGTGTAACTTGATTACACAACCATGTGAAGCTGTACCTCTTCTGCACATCGACAAGTGGCCTGCATGATTTAACGGGACCACGAGCACGTGTGGAGCAGCCAAACCTGGTTTGCATCTTAAACGAGGTCTGACGCTGCCGACGAGGTGTCACTTCATTAAAACGCTAATCAAAGTCTCGAGAGGCCTCCGTGTGTCTTCTCAATCTGAAGGTCTTTGAGCTTCCCCCATAGGGGCGTTTGATCCATCACCAATCTTTGTTATTTCTCTTGACCTTCACTGAGAAGCTCAGAGGAGTTATTTCTTTTTTTTTTTTTTTTAGGTATTTGCTGACGTTTCCTTTTATAAATTGCCCTTTGGAACTGAGCTCAGGTTATTTCCCCAAAGTTCTCTAATGATTCTTCCGCACAACATCCATATGCTTCCAATCAATAACACGTCCGCCCTCTGGCATTGCTTACACCACAGCCATCTTTGGTATTTCTTGTTTGTCTGGTAGATGAATGAAATGGCAGCGTATACGTAATTGTAGCACCAAATTCAATGTTTTACTTACTGTCTTCAATTTATGCAGTTTTAATATTGGTTTGTTTTGGAATCCGTAGATACATCAACCCCTGTAAAGAAGTGAAAATCAGATGAGACAAACAAACAGAATCCTAATGTAAATGTATTCATTCATGCATTTCTTCATATTATTCATCCTGTCAGAAAGCATTCAGGCCTTTTCAGTTTCTATATAATTTAATTTGTTATTGATTCAATTTTTAATTAAAGCATTTGCAAAATGTATCCAAAGTCATTCAACCATGATTATAGAAAACATCTTCAAACTTGGGGTATGTTTGTTTTGATATCCATTGTCCACCTCCTTTTTCATCTGTAACAAAACGAACTACTTTTACAAATAGTCTAGAAAGTAAAACAACACAGTTCACATTGATCACATTGGTCACTTCATTTAAAAAATAACATTGAGGAATTATCCATAATCCTCTGTAATCAGTTTTCAGCAGGAAAGTTTTCTCTCTCCAGAAAACGTTTTCATGTTGTGACAGTTATGGATCCACCACCATTATCCTCCACACTCCAACTCATTTTACTGTGGTTTATAAATAGATGATTTTGCAAAGCATTGTGGAAGCATCTATTTTTAACCTAGTTTCATTCCAAACTCCAAAATAGGACAGACCACAGTGGTTTTCTCTCACTCTTCCGATACCTGTCAACAAAAACAATATTAATAATCACATTATGCACACACACACACACACACACACACACACACAAAGATCTCACACTAGGTGCTTTCAAATTCTAATTATGTATACATCTTACCTAGTTGGTTAGTTTTCCCCCTATAGACAGCAAATCATCTCCATATTGAGTAGCTACACTTTGGGTCAGAGGCGAGGTCAAGGGTTCCTTAGATTAGAGTTTAAAATGTAATCTTAATCAAACTTTGTGGAATGTAGCTGTGTCTTACTTCAGATGCTTCAGCTGAAGACAGATTGTATCACAGACATGACTCGACAAGATTTTTCTGGGCTTCTTCAAAAAACGCTGACAAATGAGTCCTTCCCTTCCAGTGAAACAAAGTCTTCAACAGGTGGATCCTCGTTATTTCCACATTTCCTGGGATTCATTCCAATTTGCTGGAGAACTATTTTTCTAAGGCAAAGCCAGCAGGGGACAAGATGGCCGGTGCTGGGGTATATCGCTCTTCAGCTCAATCGAGTAGCCAACTGCCCTCATGGGAAAGAAGCAAGGGACATTAAAACCATTTCATCGAGTCCAACTGCTGCTGCTGTTGCCGGGCAACAGCAGTCAGGGCAGGACATGCCGGTGATGAGAATCAGACGGTCTCATTTTGATCCGGCCCATTAAGACCGCCTCTTCGATTTGAGACGTAGCTAGTGTCTCGTATCTTATTATGGGATGCTGTGTAAAGTGGAGTTAAAAGCAGCCACTTAAAAGCTCTTTAAAGTTAGTTTGGCTGCTCAGCAGCAGCATAGTGCTCGATGAGCATTATCTAATGAAGAGTAACCACATCAGATTCAGAAGGTTTGTATTCAACCTATGAGCAGTGAGGCGGATGACATCTATCATTCTGCAGTTCTTTACATTTTCTTTTATAAATGAAGGCACATTTGTTTTAGAGTAATAGCACTAACCCAATAACCCAGTTTTTAATGAACATATGATCATCTGAAAACACATAACTATTAATGTAAACTGGTGGCTAAAATGCATTTTACAGCATGCATGGAATGAAATGATTATTCTCCATATGCAACTTCACCACTAGTTCTATTTTTTTTTTTTTAAACCTACCCAGTGCACCTTTAATATTTATCTGTGTTTTATCATTAGTGTGATTAGTACATTGTGTGACCTAAACCAAATGAATTTAATTGTTTAAAAGGTGACCGGTTTGTTGGTGAAATTAGGTCAAATGTGTTCTAATGTGTTAAGAACGGACACACTGTTAATAAAGTCGACGATTTAGTCACTATTATAATCAGAATATAGAATGGAATGTCATTGGAATAGAAGTCTGTTATTGTAATTGTCAGTAAAAACATGAGTTATTTTTTTACAGTTTTGATGTGATATGATATATTGCAGATAAGCTGTGAAGACGGCGGCTATACTCCGCAGACATTAACAGAATAATGTCATAAACATGCATTATACATGAGGCTGGATCTATCTGGAGCAGAGTTTACTTCTGCATTGTCAGATCACATTAACAGAAAAAGGTCTTTGTTTGACTGAACAGTCCAAAGTGGAGCAGCCTGTTTATTTAATGTATGATGCCGCCTGACAGAGTAACACTGCGTCTCCACCACAGAAGTCTAGCCTAATAGCTTTCTAGTGTCTGCGGTGTTGCACTCTCACTCACAAAAATAAACACGCACACACAACATCTACATTCTAAATAAAGATCTATTGGAATAGAAGATAACCTGGCTGCACACTCTCTCCAGTGAAGGCGTTTCATTTGTTATTTAACTCGGAGATGGAACAGACTCTGGAGCCGGACAGCCTTAAAAACTGGCACAGTGCGCAGCGTTTTCTCAAATGCATGTGTCATGTCAGCCCAATGGCTGCAGGATCCATCCAGGCCGCTCTCGCTGGAACACGTGCGCTGAGAACATCTCACCGACAAATGCTCGCTACACAGACAGACCTGTGAGAAACACGGGATCTCCTGTTTCACATTAAAATGGATGAGCGGTGGAACATGGGATTTCACTTTAGTCGGAGGTAATTTTTCATGGCGCCGCAGCCCTGAAACATGTTATACATTGGACTGTGTGAGGTGAGAGAGATGAGAAGAGCAGAGCATCATTTATTCTGAGATGAGCATTTCAACTGGATCGGGCTTCTGATGCTGGGGCCCGTGTTCCTGTTGCATGTGGTTTTACATACGTTTAGAATTTCACACGTACCCTTTGTTTCCTGCTCGGTGAGTTAGTGACAGTGAATCGCTGATGGCGTGATGAGGGAGAGCGTAACGTCACACAAGCTCAGGTCGCTCTTCACACCTCGCTGAGACGACATGTGGTTGGTCCAATGTATTTTGATTGGCAGTCATTGATCTGATGTTGAAAGTGATAGCTTTCACTCCAACAGCGCAGCCACTGGTGATGATTTCTAACGATGACGCGATGTTTCTGGCCGGCACAGGCCTGATCGAGGTTGTCGTGGAGACCTTCGCGGCGGCCGCAGCCATCCACCTGGAAGGAGACGGACACAGCGCGAGAAAGAACAGCCATCTTGTCATCTTACAAGCGCTTCTGGAGCTGCTCCACAACACACTGAAACAAACGCTGCAGGCCGTCCGCTCTGCGCTCAAGGTATGGACACTCCAGCACGGTTAATACACACACCTCCCTCTTTTCAACAAGGCTCGCACAGCTGCTTCTTAGCGCAACTTAAGACAGAGGAGAACTCAAACTAACTTTAACCTGATCCTTTAAATTAATGAAAATACATGGACAATTGCTTAGTAGCTTAAATAAGGCCTATTTCAATAGTTAACAGAGTCATATATTGTCATTTGTGTAAAAACTACACCAGGCTGACGGAGGGCTCTGATGCTCAGAAAGCACTGTGGTTCACTCATACTCTCCACCGCTCCAGCCCATGTTTTCACACCCTCCCTGAAATGCTCTGAAGAGCTCCTGCTCCTCCCTCACAGAAATGCCTGGACCGCTCTCATTGGCCAGCTGGCTCCGACGATGTCGATTGACATATTAGATTCTTCTGAGAGGTTGGATTCAAATTGACTGCCACACTGACAACAGTTTGAAGAATGAAGCAGCCTCTTTTCTAGCAGAAAAGCCATAAAATGACTCATCTGCAACAAATTAGATGTACTTTTTCTTTTTAAATTTTTTGGTTTCTTTATTAAAATTGTATTAGTATACACTTTGGGGCACACATTTTTCAATTATTCATATGTTGATAATCAACTATAAATTAATGTAAAAACATTCATATTCTTTAATGAACAATGTCACGTAACAAACCTCAATTCTCACAAATGTAAAACTACAATTTTCTTTTCCTGTGTTGCAGAAGAAAAATTGCCTCTCTTGTATTTTCTCTCTCATTTTTCCAAGATTGTTTTTTTGTTTTTTGCTGTATCATTTAATATCGCTCCTCATAGCCTGGTGTATTTCCCATGTTGATTCACTCCTATTAATCAGTTTCATCACTGCTGAGCCCAGAATCACAAAGCAAAGTCAGCTCCCCGAAAATGTTGGGCTTTTATTGAGTCCCTGAAGGCAAGTGTGTGTGTGTGTGTGTGTGTGTGTGTGTGTGTGTGTGTGTGTGTGTGTGTGTGTGTGTGTGTGTGTGTGTGTGTGTGTGTGTGTGTGTGTATGTGGGTGTGTGTGTGTGTGTGTGTGTGTTGTGTAAGTGTGTGTGTCAATGGGTGTGTGCAGTGGAGGCTAGCAGGTTTAAGTCGCTGCAATATTGAAGTTGTGGACTCAGGAGGAAGTGGATAAGGTCCCCAGTCCCTGGGACACACGTGTGCACATACGCACACACACGCTCTCTCACACACACATGCGCACACACACACACACACACACACACACACGTACTCGTACGAACAGGCGTAAGTAGAGGGGCCTGTCTGGCTATGTCCCTGCGGCCTCATTATCACCACTGGCTTTGTCCTCAGCTTGCCTCCCTACACACACACACACACACACACACAGATGCACACACACTCACAAATGCTCACATACACACACCAGCCCCCATCTCCCCATAGTGTGCACCCCAGCCCAACGCATACATATTAATGCTTAGACGGGGGGTAAAGGGGAGGCAGGGTAAAAGACTGGTTGGAAGAGAGAAGGACAGAGGAGGGAGGCATGGAGAGTCAGAGGAGACAGTGATGGAAACGGGAGCGCGGCTGAATGTGCAGCGGAAATCAATTCTGCGAGAAATGCAAAGCTCATTAAAAAGAAAACTTCGGCCCAAACCAAATTCATTTGGGTAATAAGGTCTGATAAGGAGAGAGGACGTGACTAGACCGCACTCTCCCCAAACTATTACTCTGTTGGTCAAGAGAGAGAGCGAGGGAGATTCTATATACTTCAGAAAAATAAGGAAGAGGAGGAGAGCGTGTGGGGGAGAGAGAGAGAGTGAGAGAGAAAGTGTGTGCCAATATTAATCTTATTCCACTGCTAATTGGCCTGAAGTTCCTCTGTAGCCACGAACTGAGCTAAAATAAGCCCAAGCGAGGGACAGAGGGGCTGACGGGGGCAGCGAGGGCGGGAGCCGGGCCTGACGTTTTCTTGGCCCAGACTGTTCATTTAGGGAGCAACGTACATTTATTCCATCTCCTCGGTATGAAAGGCACAGACATGGGGAGTGTGGCATTGTTGGCAGCAGCGACGAACACAACACACGCCAGCATGGCCACTGTGGAGCAAACAGAGCCGCCGCGGCAGGACAGACACTGTAGCCGTTAGGTGGCAGGTCACGCACGTTTGATTCCTCGTGCTGTCTAAATTGCACACGGGCATGACAATGTGCTGGGTTTGTTTGGTGTGAATACACAAAGGCAGTGTATACTGTGCATACAGTATCATACGCAACAGCGTGATAACAAGTGACCCCTGCTGAACGCGCGCTGTCCTGAGCAGGGGTTAAAAATAACCTTCTATTCAGGAGAGCTACTTCCTCTCGCAGTCAGTCCATCAGTTTGTCTTTCTGTGTCTGTCTCAGTCTGTCAGAATTTGTCTTGGCAGGTCTCTGGATCCATCATTATTGACTGTCAAATCTTTATAAATTATTTAAGGTGCGTGTGTGTGTGTGTGTGTGTGTGTGTGTGTGTGTGTGTGCGTGTGTGTGTGTGTCTGTGTGTGTGTGTTTAGAACCAGAGGCTATCTTGTCCAGCGGCAGAGATGGAGGCAGCAGAGAAGCTGCTCCTGGCCAACAGACCCCTAAGCCAACTCAGCACACACCTCATTCACATGGTGAGACCAACACTCAAGAGTGTGTGTGTGTGTGTGTGTGTGTGTGTGTATTCTCATAGTATACTGTGGGTCTAAATGTGTGCCTGGTGCAGTGAGACAAACTGTGGATACATCCTCATTCATTTAGGGAAATGTATGAAAGAAATGAGTCATGATACAAATAAAAAAAACACAAGTGCTGGTGAAATTAGATTTGTGCATGTGAAATCAAATGCTTTTGAGAGAAAGTTCTGCCTGAGCGACTCACAGGATGTGAATGTCACCTCCATGAGTATCTGTGTGTGTAAATCTTATTATGGTGTCAGACCACAGAACGTTGAATGAGTCACAAATCCTGGCTGATATCCCTTTAGGGAATGAATGGCACTTAATGGAGCAAATACCTCACCGAAGCCCAATAGCACTTTTAAATGGAATCAAATATTCATGACTTTTTCAAGATCCATGTGCTGTTACCTGAAAAAACAGTGAAAATGTCCAAAGACAGGGTTTATTCCACAACACTCAAGACTGACATGTACCACATTCTTTATCATCTCTCTGGTAGTTTCTGCATCTTGTGCACTCACAAACAAAGCATAACATCCTTGTTGGAGGTAAACATCAGGGAGGTTGTTGCTGCGACAGCTTGACAAACCATCTCATAGTATCACAGTTATACCAACAACAATAAATCTTTTTGTGTTTGTTGACAGTGTTTGCAATCATCTACAGATTCATTCCTTCAGCAGAGCACTGTTATCTTTACTCCAGTTGGTCAACATCACAGAGGTGATGAGATCTAACCTGTATTTCTGTCAGGAGGTTGAGAGGTTTCCCTGATGTGGCCTCGGTTGTGTGTTTTTGTCCTCTGATCATTTGTTAGTTTTTCAGGTTCGGGCTTTAGTTGGCCTGATAATGTGTAGTCTGATCCAGGTAGAGCAGGGGAGTCAAACTCATATTAGTTTGAGGCCAGATTTGATCACAAGTGGGCTGCACCAGTAAAATCACAAATTTGAGAATATCAAGCACATAATGTACAAGTACATTAGAAATGTTTACATTTAATGAGCTAGCTTTTACAAAACACTACGAACATCCATTAGCATAAACAGTTGGCTGGGTGCTGATTTTGTTTTTCAAACTGCAGTTCATGTCATTTTTACACTTTGCCAAGTCGTCTCCCGGGTAGGATCGGACCCTCTGGTGGGCCGGTTTTGGCTCGCGGGCCGTATGTTTGACACCCCTACGTTAGAGAGACCGTTGTGCAACACACTGTTCCCTTGTACTGTAAACACCAAATACCAACTTCATTTAAAAAGTCTTAATTGATCAGCTGTAGTCTCTAAATGTTTCTGTAACTTACTCAAATGAATCAAGCAGTCTTCTATAACAGTATTTTTGAACTCAAAAGTAAAATGATTTGAGAGCACAGACTCAAAGATCCATTTTGAACATCACCTCACTGCTGCACATCATCTTTGTGCTCTGTCATTTTAAAAATTGCTCATAATAAATCCATAAATCTGCAGACAGAATGCGATATCTACAAGTATCAGAATCTGATTACAGGAAGATGTGAGTGGATGGATTTTCTGCTGAGAGAAAATTAGAGAACATTTTCCTGTAACTTTCCAAACATCCTCCCACCACATGCATTACTGAGGCTTCAGTAAATGGGTTAAAGAAATGTGATGCAGAATAAATTCCTCTTCTCCAGAGTTATTGATTTCAGCTCTATATGAGTTCAGTTGTTGATGAATTGTTTTTTTCCTCTCAGAAAATGAAACACGATTCCTAAACTTGATGATTAAACGTATATTATTACAATTGGAGGAGTCATGAGTGAATGCAGCTCAAACGAATGAAAAAGGGTTGAGACGATGAAATGACATGCAAAGATGGAAAGAACCTGTTCAAAAGAGAGAGGGAGCTGTGAAGCATCTTGGGAAGTTGAGGACCTAAAAGAGGGAGGGGAGAAAGGCGAAGGGTGGAAGGGGGAGAGGAGGGCGTCTCTGGGGACATAATGGAGCTTTTTACTTGTACTTGTGTGTGTGTGTGTGTGTGTGTGTGTGTGTGTGTGTGTGTGTGTGTGTGTGTGTGTGTGTGTGT